>JAUBOD010000560.1:6728368-6738382 GCA_032353885.1 Nothura maculosa
ATAAAGCACAACACTGAAAGCTCTTAGCTTTCCTCAAACAGCTACGAAAAACCAGCAGTGACTTTTTCCCCCCAAAATAAATTCATTTATCAGCATCCACAGCTATGCCAACCATTTCAAGTCACTACATGAAGTACCTCTTCAGGCTACTCAACTCATGGTATGGCCACAGACAGGGAATTAACCCATCACAGGACACGGCAGGCCATGGGTGATGTAGGATTTGAGGTAGAGATGTAGGGCAATGTAGGATTTGAGCAGCATGGACTACAAGCAGGACTTATTCTAATTACCGCCTATTAGACAGACAATAGTCATAAATTCACACACACACACACACAAAGTGAGGTATGAAACAATTTCCTGGACTTTTAAACTCACAAAATATTGAAGAAAATCAGGACTAGAGAAGCATAAAAGATATATGGAAACATTATCAGTTCTGCTGTGGCTTTCTGAAGCTTTGGGTACAAGTTTCAATATCAGTAAATTTAGACCTATCTTACAGCAGGGAAGGCCGGTGGTTCTGAGCAGACTTCAAGATCACTGACTTAAATGAAAATCAGAATTCAGGCGTGATGACACCAGATTCCTGACGTCCTGACGAGGATAGGGAAATTCCAGTCTGCCAAGCCGGAACTTCTACCGTTGTTTCAGAGAGATGCAATACTCGTTCTTGCTGTCATTCTCAGTGTATTTGTCACATAAAGCATGTCATTAAAATTGCCATGTTCTACTCCAGGATGGATATATTTCAGATGGGGAAGAAGGAAGAGAAGCTCCAAAACTGAAATAACTTAAAGTGTGTCTTAATGAAAACTTGGAGACTTCTCGTCAAGATAGCAATTGCTGCCAACTTTACAGGATATGCTAAAAAACCTTGTGATATGCTCAATTCACAGCATATGCCCTTTGTTGATCCAAGAATAGGAAGCAATTGTCATGGATCAACACAAGCCCCTGCAAACAATTTACTATTTGGTGCAACATCTCTGTGCCAAGTGTTGGGTACTTGGAGACATGGGGGATGCTGATGAAGGAACCCTCCCATGGAGCCAAAGTCTCCAGGGCAGCCCTGTACACAGCAAAGCAGACACAGACACTCACACAAAGAACCTGCAAGTGACTTGAGTTTTCAAAATGCATTAGAAATTAATTCCCTTAAAGTGGAGACCACTCATTTTTGGTGCATTTAGGCTTCTGCACTGATCTCAGATTCACAGTTCAGAGGCAGGGCGGTGAATTAGGTGAACCTGACTGATCCCCATACCTTAGCTTTTACCTATGAATAGGATCAAACCTCTGCCTGAAACAAGCAAGGCAACAGACGTCAACTCTTCATCAGTTGCTTATTTCCTTATCAATAGCTACAATTCACTGCACTTGTTCCCTGTACACATCTCACCAGCCATCAGTCATACTGCAGTCTCCTGCATCACTGAGTAGGTGTCAACCAGAACTTGCCTCTCTTCCTCGCGTTTGAAGGGCAGTCTATTTATTTGAAGACAGTCTCCACAAATCATGTTGTAGAGACTCTTCTGCAAAACGGTCAAGCTCCAGCTTAAAACAGTTTGATTATGTTGCCTTGTCTAAGGCAACAATGCCAGAGCCTTCATCTTTTCATTGTTTAGAAGAGCATTTTCTATGTTTATCTTAAAGTTAATTCACAAACACCTGTTTTATTTTCGTGCTAGTATTGCCCCTTACCTTAGATTATCTTTTTTTCCCTACTTGCTTCTTATACTGTCACTTGAACTTGTTTATCTGATGACGATGGTCTATCAATCACAACTTTCACTTCCTAATCTACTTGCACTGGCTTGATGTTATTTGACATCAGTTATTAATAGGCTTCCCACACATTAACTTCACTGCCTCTCACAATGTCGAGGTATACTATTTATCTTTCTTTAAATCAACTGTAAGCTTTTCAAAGAAAAAAATCAGGTCTGTTTGAGAAGAACAAGACATGTTTGGGCAATATAACGTTTCAAGCATTAATTTTGTATTTACTCAGGTCCGGTGTTAAGTGATCTAACCTATCATTTCTTGAGCCTTTTGTCTACCCTTTTACTGAGTCAGTGCAACACAACCCCTCTTACAGTCACCTGGATTTTTCAGTGATATTCTGAGACATTAAAAATTAAAATAAGTAAGCTAGGGATCTCCTCTCGTCAAACTACTGGTCCAGCTGTTTTGAAGGAAGATGTTTTTTCCCAAAGGCAGCTGCCAGCAAAACTTTGCCTGTCCAGAGGATTACGCTCATCCATGGAAAGCCGAAAAAGCTGGAACAGGGTGCGCATGGTGCACGAGCTGCAGCTCTCCTGTTCCTGAGCTGCACTGGGAGAGGGGGAGGATCCCAGAGCGCTTTTAATGTTTTATAAGGCACGCGCAAGGAACTCAAGACGCGCCGGCAGGTTTTGCCAGCCCTGCTGCAGCGCTGGGACCCGGCCACGTAGCACTCAGCACGTTGAGGGCCGGCACCTCCGCGTGGCTCCGGGCACAGGCCTGGGCACATCCTGAGCATTCCTGCGCTCGCACAGGGCAGCCAATCTAAAAATTGCCGTGGTAAGCGACACCGGTGATTCACGTATTTTAAAGTCTACCAAGGTAAAAAGGGAAAGGGAAGGGAAGGCGCGGGGGTGGGCAGGAAGCAAACCCCAGACGCAGCATCCTAAATAGCAGATGTGGCTATTCTGGCTAGTAAACTTCCACTTTAATTTCTAACCCGCAGAGATGGGAAATGATTCATGAAAAAATCAACAAGATAAAATTAGCTGGAAGGCAGAGATAATTCATGCAACCCAGCCGTCCTGGGCTCAAGTGCCAGTACTACCAGTACCACCTGGCACTTCAGCCTCCAGTGCCCTTCAGCGTACGGCACGCGGCCAGGGATCAGCCTCACATATATCTCCTTAGTGTCTAAATTAGCCAGCCCCTCTGGAGAACATATCCAGCTTATAACAAGGCAGTTTATCACTCAACACTTTTCTAAAGGTTCCAGTCATTAATTATTTATTTTTAAATGCTTTTTTTTAATTTTTTTAAATTTTCCGTGAGTGAATGTTTAGCAGTGTTGAAAGGTGTGATCAGACAGGACGGACAGTCGAACACAGACACACCTGTGAAGTACAACCAAACCACACGCAAAGAGTTTAGCCAAACTACATGCAAAATTCAAACTGCCTGCATGTTTGAAAGGCAGGTGCAATTCGCCAGAGCACCCTTATCTTTTCCCTGATCAGGTCATGCACAAAGCCAACAACACACTCCACCTGCCCCACTCCTTGCTATGTGAGCACTGGTCTGCTCTTACACACACTGGTGATTTTTGCAAAACTACTCTTAAATTCCATTACTCAGAAAGCACTAAGCACAAACCACAAAAGCCAATGCCACCCTTGATACTACGTGATACCTTTAGCAGATGGAAGTATTTACAAATCTCAACACTAAACTGTCTGCTGTAAAGGCAGGTGAGAACCTGCCCTTTCCCGGAGAAAGGTTTTGACTTCCCATAGGCAGCTGCTTTTTGAGCAATTGCCATTGCCCCCCTCCTCGATCAAAACCCTAGGAAGCGATCCTCAAATTCCTGAAGTCTTTACCACTGATACCACAAAGCAGAAAGTTTCAGCTATGAAGCCCATTTAATTGGGACCTATGAGTACAAAGGTGACATCAATGCAAAGCCTCCCTTTGGTTCTATTTGCCCAATTGATGCCTTTAAATTTCTGGAGAAGGGCGTTTAATGACAACTTCTCTATGTTGAGCGCAGTGCCCTCTCTCTGCTTGGACTGCAGGACACAGCAAGTGGCTCCTTTACCTCCACCAACTGGGCTCTCCTCCCGTCCCCACCTCCTCCAAGCAAACGGGGAAGGATTATTTGGGGGAAACAAGAGGGTAGGGGTAAACCAGAGCTTCAGGAACACATGAAAACATAACAAGCTAACTCAGCCCTTCCAAAGCACTGAAACACACCAGGCAGAACAAGAATAAATCAACTGTTCTACAAACTGCAGAGGAAGCAAAAGCAAGAGCCATATTTACTTCTTCTCATTTGTACCCTTTTGCAGGCCATTAGGGAGATAAGATCTCCCAGTACAACAGACATTATTCAGGGCTGGTAAATCTGTCTGCAGGTTCGAGGCTCGTATTACACAGCTTGGATGAGTACTGGCTCAGCATGGGTCACACCGACCCCCTTTTCCTCGGTGTAGGCAGCAGGCCAGATACTCCCAATGTCGGATCTGCCAAGAAACCAGATATCCGTGTGCTGAATTCACCACCGCCACCATTTGATCTGCACATTCCCTTCCATACAGAGAGAAGGACGCTTGGACCCTGTATATCCTAACGCAGTTAACTGCAGAAGTATTTCCATCGGGGGCCAGGAACTTCTGGTCTCTTCCTTCAACTCTTGGTCCTCAAGTATGTCTTAAACATAAGGGTACTGGGTTGAAATACCTAATCCTTTACATGGTGGATATTTTTGAAACACTCTTTAGCACAAACATGGAGAGATTCCAAGAACTCCTTCAATTCATCCAAAAAGAAAAAAAGAAAAAGAAAAAAGAAAGTGCATCAGAGTAGCTTCACACATGGTAACTATAGAAAGGCTACAAAAACTCCCCAACAACCCCAACTCAAAGGTAGCAGTTCCAACACCTGACTACAGAACAAGCCCTATTAAAAAATCACTAGGTGGGTCCATGAGAATCAAGCTGGGTCCATTAGCCTCCAATTTAATCTGTGAGCTCTCAGCACCTCTAGGAGAGTCAGTGAGCAGATCCACCTTCCCAAATGCTCAACATGGAGTAACTGCAGATCCTGCCTGAGATTCCGGTGCTGCTGCTGCACCTGCTGGGCGGCCTTCATTGCATCATCCAGAAGGGAACTTGCAGATATGGGGCTTGTAACATGAGTTACAAGTACCCGGCACTTAAACATACCTGGGGCAAGGCTTTGGAGGAGTAAAAAAAATAGACAAGTATACATAACAACTCTAGAACATAATGTTTTATTATTCATAGAGGTATGTTCTCAACATGTGTCATCAGCATTGATTTTTCCTAGAGTTGGTTTTCAATCGCTGTCATTAATTTCCTCTGAAGAGATGAAAAGACTCTGCAAAATGTTGCATATTTAACACTTACATTAGCCTTTCCAAGCAAAAAGTCTCCTATTTAAAGAAAGTTGTAAAGCACATAAAATACTATAAGAGTTTTGAAGAAAAAAGTAACATGCCTAGACACCAGTCAGTCAAGAATTGTCCGAGTGAAAGGTGTAAAGTGCAATGTGCCAACAGTGAAAAGATAATCCCAGATGAGCCTAATGACTTCTTCCAAGGATGATGCTATCTGCTGCAAGGATGATGCCTCATCTGCTCAGTTATTTGAGCCTACAGCTTAACACTGTATTTAACTCCCCTCAGCATGTTATGATACCTTTTATATGGTACATTTTCAAACTAGAGCTATTGTCGGCAATGTACCTGACAATATTTCACAGAATTACAGAATAGTTGAGGTTGGAAGGGACCTCTGGAGATCATCTAGTCCAACCTTCCTGCTCAACCAGGAACTCCCAGAGCATGTGGCACAGGGCGGCATCCAGGTAGGTTTGGAAGACCTCCAGAGAAGGAGACTCCACGACCTCCCTGGGCAGGGAGGATATTTCCAGCAGATTATTAGCCTGGAAATAGTGATGTCCCTGACCAACACCAGCTCCAGTTAGTGGCCTTCACCACCCTGCACGCTGACACTGCGGTCACTGGGAGCTGCTTTGCCCATACTCAGCAACACCAAACCAGCATTCCCGAACATGCACGCACAACCCGGTCCAGGGACCTGGGAGGGAGGCAACACGGACGGGCTCCCCGGCTGCAGGGCGCAGCTAAATGCAGCAACTCCCTGGCTCTCAGCAGGAGTTAATTAAAGTAATTCTAAGCCAAGCCGTAAGATAATCTTCCACGGCACCTCCCGCATCATCCCAGGCCACACTGGAGCCGTCCCGGGCAGCGCGCAGGCCTCGCCGCGGCAGCGCAGCTCACTGGGCCGCTCCAAGGGCCTGCCCAGCGCTCACACATGGAACCACTGGCCCCACTGCCCCCATCTCCACCGCATGGCGCCTCCAGCTCCGCTCCCCACGAGATGAGGGCTGCAACTCGTCTGCAGTACGTCGGGCTGGTACTGAGAGGGTGAAAGCAGAGGACATAAGGAGTCCACGGCAGAGGTGCCTGACTTGGGAAAGCCGCCCTCTCCCTCAGGCTGGCAGTCTCAGTCCCAAACATCCAAGTCTTTTACAAGGATTTTAAAGGGAAGACATCCATCCTTCACACGAACATTGCACAAGCCTAAAATTATTTTCCAGTTGTGTTCTTATTAGGCAGACAAATGCCCAGAGCGTGTTTGTCAGGGACGCTGCAGAAATGGAAACTGCAAATAAGTGCTGGGTGGGTCGTGCTGTGCTTTGCCTACCAAGAGAAACTGCAGATATGATGGGCAAGTCACTCAAGTTAAACATTAAAAAAAAGGAAAAAGGAAAAGAGTAAAAAGGAGGCAAACTAATTCAGTTGTAACGTGGGTGTCCAAACTGGACAGCTTCACTTTAGATACCCTTCTGGTGGGCCCCTTTCTGATGGCTGCTTGTGACCCAAGGCCTGCAGCAAGCGGCGCTCTGCAGTTTGCATTATGTCCCCCCGCCGGGGCCTGCCAGTTCCTGCAGATCCCGGCTTCAAGCTTAAATTTTATGTATAATGTTTTTACCTTCTGACTGCAAGGGAAGCGCTGCGAGTGCTGGGCTGCAGCCTCCCCCAGTGCGCGCAGCACAGGCCCCAGCACAACCCGGCGCTCCCAGGGATGGGAACCAGCCCATTCCAACAAACCAGGGCAATGCAAACCTGTTTCTTACATTGCCCTCTCTGTTTTTAATGCAGGCGGTGCGTCCCGCCACAGGAATCCACTTCCACGGCAAACTAGTCGAGGATTCTAGAAAAGGAGTTTCACCACCTAGTTTTAAAAATACTATCATTCTACAGGCTTTATCTTTCTCCAACTTAAAAAACCCTCAACAGCAGAAAAGAGGTCAAGGGAAGAATGAAAGAGTCAAAGCGAGTGAAATTAAGGCCTTCTTCACACTACTATTGGAGAGGAAGTCAGTGCAGAAGAAGACATCAAAATAGTCTATAGCTGCACAGGAGCTTTTGGTCCAAGAAACTTCTGATCAACAGTGGCCGTACAAAAGTGTTTGTGATGAACTTGTCACAAACGCACGACAGCAGAGAGGCAAGTGCAGGAAAGCTAGCGTCCCAAACCAAGGAAGCTCATCCCCCAGATTAAGGGGATGAGGATCTTATTCTAGCTCTTGCTTACATCCTCTTAGACAATTACTCATCCTGTCATTCTTCCGTTTTCCTTCTCATCAGACTGGAAGCACCAGCATGCACACCAGCTCTTGCTCGGAGTCTGCCAAGTGTAGGGATGGCACCAGCACAGCAAAAACGCAGCCTTGGACATTCAGGTATTCTGTTATTTGGTCAGTGATCGAATTGAATGTGCTGACTCCCTCTTTAATGGATGTCTCTGAGCCTTATGAAGCTTTTAGCCCAGGGGTTAGAAGAAACTGTGAGCAGGAGAGACCTGTGATGAGAGAGAACTTAACACTGCGATATGAAAATACGTCAAGTCTACTTTGGAGAGTATCAGCAAGAATCCAATTGACTCCTGATTTCTTAAGCGGCCGAAAGGCTGCAATGCAGCTTCAAGAATAAAAGCATTTTTCCGCTTGCTTTCGCCTTCTTAGGAAAACCAGTTGTTTGCAGGTCTTGGACACACATATTCTCAATACTAAGTAGGAATCACAAGTTCCCCTCTGTGCTCAAGCTACTGGGAATAAGTCATCACATCCTACAAACCACCCAGTCTTGTATCTGCAGATCAAGTTTTACCAACTTTTTTCTTTTTCAATCCGGAGGTTCCTCAGTTTGGCCTGCAGCATGTCAGCTGAAAGAAAATGGTTTTGTCTTTGGGATGGTATTTAGCTTCTCTACGAAAATCTTCACACACAACCCCAGATCAGCAAGAAGTTTTAAATATGCTCCCTCAAGATAACACAACTATTGAGTATTTTGTGACGGTCAGGGTAGTATTTTAAGAACTGTGTAAAGAGTCAGTGGCATTTCTAGCCAAATAGTGAAAGAAAGGTGTGCCTACTAAAAATGTTAAGAAACACATCAAAGCACTGGCTTCTCCTGCATCGATGAAAGAGGGAAAACTTCAAAAACCACAAGTGTCCTTGTGAGTTAACCAACCTGAGACCAAAAATACAAAAGAAAAAGAAATCAAAAGTGTTTAGGATGCTCTTCATTAGGGCAAAGACCTCTTGTCTAAGGGTGTTGTTTTTTTCCTCACTATAGACATTTTATGACAATTCTCAACCCAGGGCTGACACCTCCACAGACAGCCCCGCTCACAGGGCTGTGGATCCCTCCTGCTCCAGCAGCCAGGGCTGCATCCGTCTCCCCACAGCTGATCCTCTGAGCAGCTCCGTCTCTTTCTTGTGGTCAAACTTGTCCATATACATTAAATAATAAGTACAAAAGAATGACTTGCCTGAAATCAATTCACTTTTTAAAAGCAGATATGATCCTTACAATAATTAAACTGTGATTGCTATCAGCATCTGGTAAGGCTCCCCATGAGAAACCTTCCTGCAGAATGGCCCAGAAAGTTCTGTTTTTGACGCACGTTGCACAGAGATGCCAGAAGAGCAACGGGCCAGCTATGCAAGCCCAGCACCCTGGGACACTACCCTGGTACCCCGGAGCCACAAGCCCTCCCTGAAACCTCGGAGAGACAGGCAGCAGCTGCCGAAAGGTTCCACGGAGAGGAGGGAACACGGCCTTTCCTTGGCCTTGCACATCCAGGGCAGCGGTGCTGTGGGACGGCACAACTCAGTGTCTAACCAAGACTCGGGGCAACCTTCAGCATCTCCTGCCACTACCTCACGGAGCCGCAAGGAGCGATTCCAGTGCTTTTTCCAGTACTTCCTGGGGTGACACCGAGCTGGCCGCACGGAGCCCAAGGGCCGCGGCATCCTCAGCCCTGCGCCAGGGCCACCTTGGCCAGGAGCAGCCCTCCTAGGATGCACGTGTGCATCCCACAAATACTGCTCTTTCCAGTTATAATCTGCACTTGAAAGCAAAAAACGCATCATGCAGATCAGGGATGCATTTCCACTGTGTCCTTTATATGCACTGTACTAGAAAGTTTGAAGAGTCATTTCCCTTTCCACTTTCATTGCTTATAATGCTTGTCATTGCACGAGCGGAAATTTAGGGCATGTGAAACCCGGCCCGAGGAGCAGCCTCGTGTTCCACCGGCCAGAACCAAACGGCAGGGCCGGATTTGTGGGAATTCTGCAAACTTGGGGCTGGGGCTCCCTTGCTGTTTAGTCCTCAACACCCAGAGTAAGACACTGAGCACCCTGCAGCCTACTCTTTATTACAATCAAGTTGGTATTTCTTTCAATGTCTCTCTACTTAACGGGACACATTAATTACAAGAAAATAAAAGAAGAATCAACATCTTGTGAGCCAAGGAATAGTTTTGCTCACTGGCAGAATTAAGGCTTCCCAAATTCAGCAAGCCAAGGATCTGCAGCAGGACAGATGTAGCTGCAACATTCCAGGAGGGAAAGGAACGGGTTCCTCACAACTTGAGGAACCAAAACCACGCTCTTCTGCAGCATTTGTGAGCAAAGGCGGGCAGACTTAGTAACTAAAAATAGAGGGAACAACGCCAAAAATACACGTGTGAAGCTTTTCAGGTGAAGCTTTTCACGCGAGTAAATGAACTACTGCAGCCAAGCGATGCAGCAGCAACTTCTCCACATGCCCATGCACAGGAACCGAGACAGGGGAGGGAGAAGGAGACCTCCCGGGATCAGCTTTGAATCCCGCTTCCCTCAGGAGCCCCGCGCCGCCGCCAAGGTCGCACGGAGGGTCGCGGGACCCTC
>JAUBOD010000560.1:6746271-6768428 GCA_032353885.1 Nothura maculosa
GAGGATTTCTTGGTTCAGGTTCCTCGTGTTGGCTTCTGAACAGGAGAGAAAATAAATCCACCCTTATGCCCTGCTAAGTGGGTTGGGTTTGCTCGTGATACGCTGAATTTGAGCGAGCACCCGGCTGCCTGTGAAGCCAGTTCTCAGCGCCGTTGGCTTGGTGACTCTTTGACTGGGCTGCTTGGCCACTGGCCACCAGGGCTCAGCCCCTCTGCATGATGTGCTGGTCCTGATGGTGGGCAAGACACGGCTCAGTCATCCACTGAATCCATGTTTGCCTGCTTCCAGCTGCATGCTGATGGTGTGAGCCCCATCCTGGCTGCTCCTCCATCCCATAGGACCAGCATGTCTCCACAAGAGGGCTCGGAATGCCTTCAACTCCATCCGAATATCCACAAAATCGTCTGTTGCATGAGGCTACCTCTAACTGATTCTGCAGCTTTTGTCCCAATAGCCCCAATGTGTGTCATCTCATGGGGATTTCACTTCTTCATTACTGTCTATTTGCCCATTGCCATTCCTGAGCTCTGGCCTACGGGACCATATTTGCCAGTTATTTTCGCAACTCAGCCTAAATCTTGTCATGTATCTTGTAGTTCTGTTTCACATCGACCTTGCCTGACGCTCTGTCCACTCTTATCAGGGACCTGCAGCCCGTGTCCACTTCCTGCTTTGGGGAGGTTTGGGGGACCTAGGAAGGATGTTTCATCAGGCAGATCTCTTAGAGGTTTCTTTGCTTAGGACTTTAATCATGGTATATATCTGATATCAGTTTGAGATGTACAGCCAGAGCCAGCTCCTCTTGCAGAAGTCATTTCTTAATATTCTGTTTTCTTTGTGTGGGAGGAATGTTGCACTTCCAGAACTGCAAACTGCAAACCGTCTATGCTAGAGTTACCTCTTAGTTGTACGTTAGCCTTAACAGGCTGCTTTATAAAATGGAGTTAATTCAACTTCATGAACAGAGTGGAGCGCTCTAAAGCAAATAGCTCCAGCCAATTTTTGCAGGCAGAATTTCCACCATTCACTGCTGTGCCAGGGATATTATGTTACAAGCACCACATCATGAGAATATGATCTGTAAATCTCAGGATTCTCCCTTCCAAATTAGAGACGCGTAGATCAAATTCAGCTCTAAATTAAAGTTTTATTTAAAGTAAACACATTAATCTACATCAAATAAATACTTCCACATAGTTTTGAAGTGCCAATGAAAAAAAAATCACTTGGAGCAAGTTACTTTTCTGCTGCTTTTCTTTTTTTCTTTCTTTTTTTTTTCAGTCCAAGCCATTTCGTGCTGTTCTAATGCATCGGTCTGAAAATCACTGTAACTGGAAACTCATTACCAACAAAAAGGAGAAAGACCATTGAGATATTATTGTCTGTAGTGCAAAGAAAATTGAATATAATTACAAGCCTTTGATTTTTACTAATCTATCTCAGCTGTTGCTAATAGAATAATTAAAGATAATCAGATTTCCTTTTTTAAAAAAAAGAGTGTTCACTTAAAGGACACCACATCATCCTTAACAACCACACTATTGAAGAAAACAGGGTAAAAGCTTTTATTTTTGCATTAAAAACAGGATCTGAAGAAAAACAGAGGTATAAAACTAGTGTTGCCAACTCCCATGACACTTGATATTTTCTTTAAAGCTTCTGATTACATGGGTTTCTCAGCTTTCATTTTAAAAATAGTACTTTCTTGTCCTCTGGTCAAAAGGTTACAGAAAGCCTGAGCTTATGGACCAAAATAATTAAAGATTTGTAAGCCAGAGTAAATACAGGGAAAACACCATTATTTCTTTAAATGTCAGTTTAGAAGTTCATTCTGGCAGTTTAGTGGCTGGCTTATTTTTTTCTGAACTCTCGTGACTGAGGACAGTGTGTTTTGGGCAGAAAACCTCCTTTCTGTGTTTTCTGTTGATGCAGCACCTGGATCTTCTCACAGTTTATATATCTGACATTACTAGAGACACCAGTAACGATGCTGGGAAATTTTAAAGCAAAGCAAACTACTATCAGAAGTGTGAACACTTAAAGATCTTGTTTATACTGAGGTACTTTCTCAAAAAGCTGAAAATAATGTTCCATACATGAGAGTTACCCGAAAAGATATTCCAAAAATATCTCAAGATTTTCTCCTTTTCTTTACTTTTTAAGTACACAGGCTGCATTTTTGGGGCCTGTGTTTAAAGTCATATTGGAAAGACGAGAATGACAACTTGTTTGCTGTTTTATAAAGAAAAAATGTTTTGCTAGAATATCATTTTTTTGCCAAATGAAAGAAAGCTTTAATTTTTCATTCAGTGCTGCATGATGTTTTCTTTTAAACAGTAGCTTATTGTTAAGTACTTGTTTATCAAATAAAAAGGTAGTTGGCTCATGGAAAATGTCAAATGTATTTTAATAGCTATAGCAATATGAACAGATAAATATTGAAGATGAAATCACTAAAAAGTTTTGATTTTTATTTGCTATTTTAGAATTAAAAACCTTCAACACTTTTTTTTTTCCAAAATCGATTTTGATGTCTTTGTCAGTGTTACAAATGTGCGAGCAAAGAAATTGTCTTAAAAATATGGGATAAATGCAGTGGACTTTCCTACTTATTTTATTTTATTTTAGAATAGCACCACTGGTTTTATCCAGATTTGTCTGAAACTTATTTGTCCTCTGTTTTTATAAGTAGCGCTTGTAGTGGGAGTTAAAAATAGATTTTTTTCCCCAGCTTGCTTTGTGAATATGATGTGCATTGTGTATATTGCCTTTCATTGTTTCTGCGCTATGGTCATTCAGGCAATTTCCCCTGTTTGTGTGTGGCTCCTTCATACTGCAAAAAGAACTGAGAAAATCTCAAAACAAGCCCATAAGCACTCGCAGGTGTTAAGACTTGCTTGGCTTCAAGTAATTTCTAAGAACTGGCTGGCCACAGTTTCCAATTACCCTTCTCACGTCGCGGAGCTCCTCCACGGGATGAGCTTCCCAATGCTGCTGCACCCGCATCAGAAATCTGCCAAAGATGCCCATTTTATCTCCTGCATTTTGCGGCAGGAGGTCTGTGCCCCATGCACAGCCCTGCCCTGTGCTTGCAGCCCTGGGCATTGCCCATTGCTTCTGCAGCCCTGGGCTGCGCAGGCTCAGCGCCCAGCATCGCAAGGAGAGGCGAGATTGTTCCCTCTGGCGGGTATTTTTGTCCTTGCAGTGTGTTCCCAATAGCCCAGGAGAGAGTGCACATGCAAGCATGGAGTGAATAGGTGCATTTTCCTGCTTGCCTGCAGAAAAGGCATCAACCTTGTAAGCATCAGGTGCCCAGCACCCTTTAACACTGAGAGATGCTGCTCATGACCAGAAAACACGGTGTGCTCTGCTGTGGCAAAGGAGGACCACACAGTAGCCTGAGCTGGCCTGGCAGCTCTTAAGTAAAGTAAATTTGGAGCTAGTTTTGTTTTTGTTTTACAAAAAGATGTAATTTCTTGTAAGATTTTTTGCTACTTGTATGGGACAGGACATGATGAAAGGATTGAATTCTGTGGCTGTGATTTTCAGCAAGAAGCTCTTCAGTTGTACCACCCGAGGAGGCTTTTCTTTTCTAACAGAATGTGCTGTGCAGGAATGTGTTTCACTGGCAAGTGATTGTCACACTCAAAGAACAGTGAAGGACTAAGCATCTCCATCTATCTTTATCAACATGTACTGATTGAAAATTACTTACGCAATAGACACCTCTGGAGGTTTCTATGTACCATTTTACGGGCCATTTTCAAATATATCTCCTCCTTTCCACTTTCTTGTCTGACATTCATATTCCAAACATAGTTTTTGACTACTCAAGCTTTTACTGAAGACACAAAATCTACTAAATTCTCATAGAGTACAGGTGATACTTTTGATCTTAAAAATCTCATTACCCCTTTGCAGATGTCAAAAATCTATGGCTAGTATGTCTCTTAACACTGCAAAATTAAGAATTAAAAAAGTATAGCTCAGAAAATTCCTAATTTGTTTATGCAGTACCTAAATTAAAATGAGTTTTGCCCTGGGCTGCTACACAAATTTCATTACCAATTCCTTCTGGGCCATTCAGTTGCCATCAGCACCAACTGATAAAGAAGCAAGTGAAACAAGTGAAATGTTGAAAGACAAGTCCACTCATTTTATGCTGCATTAGAAACACATTAAATAATAACAAATAACCATCATCATATTTGCCAAATGAAAAAAAAAAAAGTATCTTAAAAGATACTGGCGTTCATTCAAGCTTCCAAGAGACTGTTGAGGCAGAACAGCTCTCTTAGACTGGCATTTTGCAAGGTATTCTTTGGGGCACCTCACTTCTCTTTCTATCTACCCGTTTTTTGCCACTTCATCATTCAGTTCTGTGCAAGAACTGCTCCAAAAATGTGAATCTGTCCATGCTATAGTGCACAGTGGAGATTGCTCACCTGGGTCAAGGAAATAGTTTGCAGCAACGAATGGGACAGCATAGGCTAATAAAGCACCTAAAGAGCAGTCTGGACACCAGATAGTTATTTTGAAGGTAATTTGGTGCCTTTTAAGTAAAATTCAATTATTTCTTTGTCCTATTCTTCATGAGCATTTAATATGATTTTTTTGCACATCACAGGCTCTGAGGGGCTCTTTCTCGGTGTAAATGTATCAGAGTATCTGCTGTATTACATGAGACACATAGGATAAAAATGCAGTAGGCAAAATGCCTGTCCTATACATTTTAAGTTACATTGTTTCTTTGGTAGTTTTTACTATTGTAAATGAGTTTTGTGCACCTCTTTATCCACTGATCCATGATATACTTGGCTTTTCTTTATCATTTGTGTTTCTGTTTATCTTCTCTGTCCTGAACCGAACTTTGTTGAGCGCGCTGTTATTGCACTGTTTTTCCAGCAAGTGGCATGAGAGGCCTTTAGCTGCAGAGTTTTCACCATTTCCTCAGCTCCCTAGGTTCTTTGCAAGGTTGTTTCTTGATACCCATGCATTGCACATTTCTGCATGTCTCTGAGTAACTTAGAAGAAGTGAATCAAATGAATATTCAAGATACTTTGCCAAACTGCTCTCTGATACTGCACCCATACTATTGTTTGCACCAGTTTCAATGAGGAATGCATTCAAAGACTAGTGGATTTGGGATACATGAGGAAATGATTTATTTCTTTACTGTTCTTCACTTGCAGGCTTTCTGGTAGCTTGCAATGGCCACGGCACATTACCTTTTGTAAGTGTGTATCTTACCTTACAGTTTCATAAACATTTGCACTGATATGTTATATCATTCTTCTCATTTTCTAACTAGCAATCTGGCCTCTGTAGCCTCCAGGTGGCAATAATCTCTGTCAAAGAGGTATCAGTGAATACCGAAAAAGCCCTGAGCACCCTGTTCCAAGGCGCAGTTTAAGATCCTGCCAAGGAAAGCAAGAGGATGAGGCCAGGGGTAGAGCTGGGAACAGAACACAATTGCCAGGACAGTGCTCCAGGCCCCAGCTATGCTGGTGCTGCCACTTCACATTCCCGAGACGAGTCACACTAGCCCTTTCCCAAAATACTCCAGGGATGGTTTCCTCTTATGGTAACACCTCTCATCAACAAAGATGCTGAATCTGCCCTTTACAAAGGCTTGAACCTCTGTGAATTTCCACTTGTCTTCTCTTTTCCATCCCAACCCTATGATGAGGTGACACAACAGCCAGGAGCCGACTGGCCAGCCACGAGTCAAACTGCTAGAATGGCTCCGACCAACTGGCAGCTCCTCTGTGGCCACAAAGGCAATTTTCTGGAGTAATTGCGGAGAGATGAGAAACTGTGCAAACAGTCCTCACGGCGACAGGCTAAAGCGCATTGTGTCCGTGAGCTGTAGCTCCCCAGAGGTCAAACTGATGGCTGCAGTTAAGAGGGACACAATTCTCACTCTATTGCAGCTTCTGCAACTGGGGGCCTTGTGCTGCTCACTGAGAATCACGTGCTGGGTACCGACGCTGCCCGAGGTTCAGTGACCGCTTGTATCTAGTCTTCCATCCAAAGCTGACAAAGCATTTTTCCCCTCAGCCTGTGTTTATCTCTCTGCATGGAGAAACTGATGTAATGGGTAGATAAGTCAGCCCTCAAGCCCAGGAGGGAGCTGCACTCAGAAGAAAAATAGCTGTGTTTGGAGCTGGACAAGAGCAAGTATCAAAGGAAATACAATCTATTCAAACACACAAAAAGGACAGTAATGTATCTTCTCTTGCAGGGCCTCAGCACAAACAGGCACACCAACGTACACAGCTGTTTTCCTTACACCCCTCCCAGTGCCTAAGAAACCCAAGGTTTTTCTCCCTTCTGTTCTGTGTGAGCACATTAGCTGACTTTTCCATGCAGTCTTTTCAAGCCTCCAGGTCCTCCTCCTTTGGTAAAACGTACCCTAGCATGAGCATTAAGGAAAAATAAATGGGAGGCCATTTTATTTCTTACGACTTAGTGCACGACTGCAGTAGCTTATTTCTGTGGTAGAATTCATGATAGTCAATGTTAGCTAAGAAAATCTAAGCAAATAGAGAGGGGATGTTTACTATGGATTTACCCCAAATGATGAGGTAGAGAAAGGCAAGGGTTAATGTCCACTGCTCTCCATTTTGGGCTAGGCAACGAGACCATGGATAAGCTCTGTTTACCTATGTTTATCTTAGATTTAATCAGTGGGCCTGGATCCAGGTATTCCAGTTTGTGAGGGCTGGCATAAGGGAGTGTGCCCTTGGGTCAGATATCTGGGAGAAAGTGAGACTAGATTTCATGGCCAGGAGAAGGAAAAAAAGGGTCACGCAGAAAGGTAGAGACCTCCTGGGTGTCTCAACAATCAGCCAGTATCAAAAAACAGCAAGTTTTGTACTGAAGGAAGATATGTCAATACTTCTGTGGCAGTGTCCAGAGGCACCAGGTTACATGTGTGCTGCTCAGGCTTTGCTGGGTAACACAGAACCAAAAAGCCACCTTGTCAGCATGCCTGCATCCTTGCCAGGACACAGACTGCTGCTCCGGCTGCCTCCGACCTTGCAAGGCTTGAAAGATCTGCCTTACGCAAATTCAGCACCTCGGGAATATTGTTGAAATAAAGAGAGCTTTTCTGAAGAGCTGCTCTCACAGCTTTTCATCTGTCCGCATTTTCTAGTAGCTGTGGGTCTGGCCAGTGTCTTGCACAGACATACACAAATATCCAGCGAGGTCCCCTGCTTGGCAGGCTCATCAAGCCTGTGTTTTCCCTCTGGTCACAGCAGCTCCCTGGCAGCCTGTAGTTGTTGCCTTGTCTCTGTTTGTGCTCTCACCGTGCTGTTCACAATATCATTTTCCAGGATGCAGTCTTGCTTTCTCTCAGTATAATCAAAACTTACCTTTGTAAATACCCAGGCTTCATCATTATTTATCAGCCTGCCAAATAATGTTAACTGAGATTTTGCTGTCAATTATTTTAATTTTCCTTCCAAATCACTCCAAGAGTTTGGACCAGCTCTTGCTGGTCCGTAATGTACCCCCATGAAATCTCATTAGATAATGAATACCATGTTGATGATTTCTGGCTGATGAAAATGCTTGAGATTTATCAGTTAGGCAGATTGCAATATATGAAATATCATCCTCAAAGGTCGGGCATAACTTTAATTTAGGCTTATAGTTATTCCCATTGTTCTGTGCTAATAATAGAACGATGTCTTCTTTACAGTCTGCAGGTTAATTCCCTATTTTTCAAAATTGCAGTAAAAAATGTCATTTACTAATTGGAGAGATCTTCAGAGAGCTTTTAGAAACCTTTTGAGCATTATCTAGACATCCTGCCTTATAGAAATATTTAAGACTTAAAAATAATATTCAACAGCCTTTGTTGTTAACATAATATATAAACTATTTCATCATTCTGATAGGATATTAATATGCCAATTAGTCTCTTTCAGAACATAGAAGATATTAAATATTGATTTTTCAGGAACACTAGATATATTATCTTCATGTGATAAAAGATCTATAACAATTTCAAGATTCAAATCATTTTTTATCTAGATAATTCATCTTGATCCTGTTGAGTCATGGGTTTTTTACTGCTTCTCCCAGCTTTCTTCCCAGCCTCCTTTTCTTCCCTTTGTTATGTTTGCATAAGTACTCACAGACTTGCTGTATATGTGTTAATCACATTCTCTGCTTCAGAGATCCTCTGAATCAGCATGTTTTAAAAGTGCAGATAACTTACTGAAAAAAAACTATGGTAACCATTGTAATACCTAAGGCAACTTTTTTTTAACTGCCACCTTTTTTTCTTAATTATTTTTACCCATCATTACTTTATCTTGGAGAATTTGTCCTTTTTAAATCTATATGTCTCTCTATATATACATGTCAGATAAGGACTGTATTCTGCATGTCCATTACAACTCCAGCCCAGCTCTGATCACATGTTGTTTGGTCTCTAATGTCTCTAACTTCCATTTGCAAGCTCAAATGCATGTGTGCTGCTCAGGAGGTTCCTGTTAAACCTTCCCTTTAAGGTGCAGAGGGAGCTCCTGGCGCTCTGGGGACTGCGGCGTTCACCTCTGGCCGTTCCTATTTAAAGCCCTATCCATCACAGAGGAGCAGCAGCAGAGCCTCATGGTTTAATTCAAGGCATGAGCTGGGAGGAACTGCCAAGTACACTTCAGTTCCTATTTCTTTGCCTTGCTTCTCCACCTGCCAGTGGTAACTGCATTGCTTCCCCGGCCTACCACCGCCTGGCTTCCAGGCACAGACTTTAAAAAACACTAATAAAATTGGACAACTGTTTCTGGGAAACTTCCTTCATATATTGCAGCAACATTGGAGAACAGTCCCTCTCTCTTTCCCAGGAAGAGCTAATCCATCCCCACTCAGTGGCAGAATCAATGGGCTGCAGTGCTGGAGATGGCACCTCACACACAGCCTGGTGCAGGCAAGATGGAGATCGAAGGCCTTGGATAATCGAGTGCCCGTGGGTAGTGAGGTGGACAGCACAGTGAGGTGGACAGCAGAGCTGCTGCATCTCCTGTGGAGGGCAGTGATGCTGCTTATGCGTTTGGAGAGAAGCAGTATAGGATGGAGAAGGACTCCTCAGCATTTCCCATCACTGTGGTCACACTGCATATACACACACATTGCATATGCTGCTCATCATCGCCTCCGGCTGCATTCACGCAGGGCTCTTATTCCTCTCTTCGCAGGTGGAGAAATGAGTCACAAGCAGAGTCACACAGAATGTGATGTGGCCAAAATGACAAAGGAAATCCACAGCAAGATTGTCCTACTTCAGCTGAGCCCCCAGTCTAGGGCTATATAAGCATCCTCCCTGACATGCTGTGGGAGGCCCTACCACTACTTTCCTCTGACGGAACAAGAAATATGTGACCATATTAATCTATTGTTCCAGAAGTTAAATAAAATTCTCTTTTCACTCATGCAGCAAGAGGATGTAGTCTTTTCCCCCTGTCAGGATGAAGCCTAGCAAACAGAATGTAATTCTAGGTGGCTGGTTTTGTTACAGTGCTGAAATGTGGGACGATTATTATCTCAGAAGAGAGGAGGAGGCCTAAAGAAGGTAGCTGAATTGTTCATCTTTCTATAATAGAAAGAGCGCCATTCTTTTCTGCTTCATAGTCACCTACTAAAGTTATGGTATAATTAAAATGGCAGCAAATCTTGGTCATCACAGTTGTGTGCTTTTTGAGAATCAGAGGCTTGGATATGCTGTGTAAGAGCTTGCCAACATACAACCAAACCCATCATTCCTTGTTATGCTCAAAGATGACTCTGTTGCCTGCCTGTGGCCAGCTGATCTGCAGAAGTCCATGGGCCCTGTGGGACCTTTTAAGGAAAGCAAATTAAAACTAAGTCTGTACAATAGTCTGGCCTAGCAGTGGAAGATGTTTTGGGGTCCACAGACCAAACCAATGGAAAGCCACATACATTGGCTGGGAAGCATAGAAAATGGTCTTTTCATTGAAGATTTAAAGAAATGTAAGGAGAAGGCAGGCTTCAGAATGATACCATTTACTTCTCAGGATACATTAGGGAAGATCATCCTCATCTGATGTGACCCATTATTGTGAATATTAAAGAAATTTAGAAGAAAGTTTAGACTTTCAGCCTAAGTGATGAATTTTATCCACTTTCATACAGTAGAACAAATGGGACACAACTATTGCTGCAAATGGCATGGATAGTAGTGGAAGAAGGTGGGGTTCTACAGAATGAAACTCACAAAAATAATTGCAGCAGTAATAGCAATTTAATTTGTCCTTCCAGAGAAGTTTTCATCTTGAAGAGTCTCAGACACTTACTCAGATGGAATAGGTCACGTGAGCTTTAATGCTGTGGCTATTCTGACTGACTTCAGAGGGACTGCTCACCAGTATCAGTGAAGGCTGTCAAAAGAGAGCTTGACATCCTGATATGAAAGTAAAAATAGACCTGTACAACTAACATGCACGCTCCAGGAGTACATCACAAGGGCTAGTTAATATTACCCAAGAGGGGTCCACAGAGATTGCAAGCAATATAAGTTAGATCTATCATGTGGCTGGAATGAAAAGCAGAAGCAAAATGTAGTTTCTTGATCTGAAATTCTCTAAGGATCATAATTCTTGGGAGAAATATTAAGAAGCCTTTGATGACTCAATTTCAAGATCTTTCTTCAGATATTCAGGGTGGTCCAGGAGACTTATCAACAGTTACCATTAAAACTACTGCAGGAACAAGGCCACACTCCTGGGCTGCTTTGAAAATTCCCAGCCTTGATTCACCCAAAGGAAGAAACCTTCCTGTCTGCAGCAGCCTGCTGTGAATGGGTGCCATGAGGCGAGCATTGCTGACACCAGAACGCACTGCTGCACCACTTAATTGCGTTTTGGAGGCAACTCATCAAAGTCCTACATCCATCTCCCTCTGCTTTGCTTGTGAGATGTGACAGGCTCTCAGCCTGTAGAGCTAATATTTGATAATGAAATGTGATGGCCGTGTTGGAGATGGAAAAGGCATAAGTGTAAGTGCCTCCCACATGCAACCTCTATTGTCCCGATAGGGTTAAAAGAAGGAAAAGCTGTAGTGCTCTCAGATGATATATCTTGTCTGCAGGGTAACAGCTGGGGGTGAAGAATCATCCATGGGGGAAACAGGCCCACCGTTTCCCTTCATCAGACTGTCAGCTGGAGCGACATCTTTTCAAGAGCCCTGTGTGGTGTTGAGGTAAAATACAGACTGGAGAGTTTGCCTTGACAGAGAAATGAGCCCAGGTGCCAATTCTGGATTACTGAGCAGGGGAGGAGGCCCTGAGCTTTCCTGGGTCATCCTGACAGGAGAAACACTGGGCTATGTGGGCAGGAGCAGCTCGATCACATACATGGAGGGATGCAGGCAGCTTTCTGCCATCAGTAAACTTAATTTTCAGATTTGTGAGCATACCCCCAGCTGATGGCCATACCCAGCCCTGCCTTTCTGATACCTGTCTTCATTCTCCATCATGTCAGATTGTCTCTCCCTGTCACTCTGCCTCTCCCTTCCCTGTACCTCCTAGTGCACCTCTACCCACCCATCCACCCTTCTAGTATCCTCTGTCATGATTTATGGCCACCAAAGCATACTTCTTTCTCATTTTATTGTTTATCTCTTTCTTTTCTTCTCTGCTTTACAGACTGAAATGTGTTATTTCTTCTTATTGCTATATATATTTTTCTTTGCATCCTGCTTAGCCTCCTGAATATCCAAGCTGCAGGGACCATTTAAGTCATTTAGGAAAAGTAATTAAGAGGCAATGCCCCACAGGGAGTGACACACACCTTCCTGAAGTTTTGGGGAGACTCTTTATTCCCTGTGCCCAAAGCAGCCACTGAGTGTGTCTGTGTGCTCTGAGCACTAGACCATGGCAAAGGAGCTATATATCTGCAGGGTCTCATTATATTGAACAGATCACACATAAGCAGCAGAGCTGCCTCTGGTTCAGAAGTGATTTCTTTCTCATTTCACCCTCTTTCCTTGTAATCTCTTCAATCACTGAGTTTATTGGTTACATGTCATATCAATCCGACAGCGAACAGCAGCTCTGCAGACCTATCTTGCCTCTCCCAGCTGGGAACAGCTGACGGATGTTTGATCAGAGAGACCCCCCTCCTGGTGCAAATCTGCAGTAAATCCTCTGGGCAAAGGCCACACGGATGGGAGGAAAAGGAAGATTGGAGCTGTGCATTCAATGTGTGTACATGTGTCACCAAAAAGGCCATGACAAACTGGGCTGAGTGTAGACAGCAGTTGCAAAAGCTTTTTCAGAGACAGGCATATGAGGAGCGATGAAGAGGAGCCAAGTTACAACACGTGCCTAAATTGCCAGTAAGCACTGATGTAACAACCAGCAGTGTATGGGGCAGCAGGGGAGCTGTGGGAGCATTTAGCTGAACTGAAAGGGATCTTCTGATGAGAATGAAAACCCTAAAACATGAAAGTAAGAGGAAGGTTTAGGAGGGAACACACAAACTCTGGAATGTGTGGCCATGAAATGATACCACATGGATAAAGTAAAAAGCTGAATTTCACCTAAGATTAAAAAAAAAAAAAAAAGAAAAAAGAAAAAAGAGTGTATGGGAGAGATGAGAGAGAATAAATCAGTTGGAAGAAATAATCTTCCCCTTAGCTTGTCTTGGGAAAATGGATCAGAAGGAACCTATGAACCTATGGAGGCAATTTAATTTTCACTCCCAGGCAAAGGGACACTGTATACTAGTGCAGTAGGTTTCCTCTGCAGAAGTTATGAGGATTTTTTTCCATTCCCATCCAATACTATAATATAATAGATGTCAGCCCTTTAAGCCTCAAGGGTCCCAGGCAGCCCTGCAGCCCTTCACCACGTGAAGGCAGAGGAGGTCCAAGGACAGATAAGGTCTTTGGAAAGCATGTTTCCTCTAACCCAGGTTCCCAATCTCATTAGCCTTGCCTATAACATCCCTGTGCAGGTCTGCTCCCCCTGCCCGCTGGAGCTGCAGAAAGGCCCTGTGAGAACCTCCCATCCATGTGAGGAAGTTAGAGGTGGAGTAATTGAGTGAAGACCTTTTTGACCTTCTCTTGGTGTCTTTGGGAGCAGCTGGTGCCCCATTAAAACACATTGGCATGGGATACGCTGTGGCCTCTCCACAGAGATAAAGCTCAAGCAGAGCTGGGAAGGACTCCATGTGGGAGGAAACCATGTTTACTTCTGGGGCTCCTTCCTGTCATGGCTGCTTGCAAGGCCCAACTTCCTGTGTGTGAAAAATGATGTTTGAGGTATAGCAAAGTGTAAACCTTCAACAGAGATGAGAGGGCAAAGGCTGCATGAAATCTGTTCTGATTTAATCCTCCTCTCCTTGCGCCGCTTATCGGAAAACAGGCAGGAAAGGTGGAAAATGCACTTGCTGCTGCTCTGCAGCATCTCATCAGTCTCCAGGCTGAATGGGGCAGTGGATTGTGAGATCAAAGCTTTGGACCAAAAAAGTCTCTTTTAAGCAGAGATGCTGTCCTGATCTCTTCCTGTTCCTTAGGGGTTATAACCCCCAGGATTATACTGCACATGGGTCACGGCTCTTACTTTCCCATTGGTGTCATCCCTGTAACCATGCTCATAAATTTCTGTAATAAATCCTGTGAAAGGAACTTACTTCCATCATGTATTTTTCTAAAAGTCTGTAGTCAAAAGCGGTTAGAAACCAGAAATTCAAAACAGACCCTTGGACGAGTTATGGTTAAGGAAACTCCAAAATGGCAATATAGAAACTTGCTAACTGAAACCTAGTGTTTGAAAAAAAAAAACCAAAAAACAGCCAAACAAACAAACAAACAAACAAAAAAGGAGCAATCTACTGCTCTATTAAATCCATCTTTGAGCATGATGTGGTGAAAATACTCAGAAGCTCTTAAAGACGTACTCTTATCTAGCGTGACATTATTTGCTTGGGTGTTGATATCAGAGGCATGAGATTCGATATTCATCCTCTGCTAGTCATTATTCTCTGATTCAAAAATTTCAAGTGTACCATCAGAGAGAGGAAATGCCTACTGACCAGTGACACGTCCACAGTCACAAGCAGTGGCGTGCTGAAGCAAAACAGCCTGCAAAGAAATGATGAGCTGAAAATTGCTCAGCCAAATACTTATGCAGAACATTGTTTTTCTCAGAAATGAGAATAGTTCAGAGCTGCTACTGCCATATCCAACCTTCACATATCTAGTCATCTGCCTTTGAGTTAAGCACAGGCTTGGATCAGACCTCTTGTATTTGTATATTTGCAATTTATTGTAAATTGTGTGCTGTTCTGAAGGGTTCTGGGCCTGAGTGACTGCCTATTGGCTTGTGACAGACTGATGGTGACTGTGGTCTGGATGAGACAGAGGTCCCTGTCCAGAAGGAGGAAATCACACCTCACAGAGTAATCCCAGCCTGCAAAAGGCAGAGGGGTATCGGCCTGTCAGGGTGAGGAGGTGGTGGTGACAGGGAGAGGAGCTTTAAAGGAGGTACAGGAAGCCTGAAGCCTAGCAGAGGCTAGGGGAAAAAGAAAGAAGAAAATATACTGATAGGAACAGCTTTCCTCAAAGAGTGCTATGCAATGGTATGGGGTTGCTGAAACTCATTGCTGCTGTGACCTTCACCAATACTTTCTCCCTCCTCATTTCTATTTTCAGACTGTATCACCAAGGGCTATTTTTACCTCCAGCTCTGCAGCATTGTGGGGGAATGTGGTGGGTGCATATTTGTGAGCTTCTCAGAGACCTCCTCAGAGACTCCACAAAGGTGGTGTCCAGGGTGCTGGGAGTTCCAGCTTGATGACCACTGACTTCTCTTGCTCTCTTGCTTCTCTTGCTCTCTCTGAGCAAGGTCTCTAGAGCTCAATACTGGGACATAACACCTGGGCTCTGTTTCAAATGTGAAGTGTGGCAATGAAGAAGGGAAGCAGTTCTGTGGCTAGACACTAAACAGATCAGGATTGGGTTCTGATGCTTCTCTGTGTTTTCCCCAAATTGTTTCAAACTGATACATATGCAAGCCAAAACTGGAAGCCCCTCAGGAAGAGATGACTTCTGGTAATTCTTCCTTCCTCTTGTGGGGAAGTCCTGGTTCAGATGCTTGAAGATGCTACTGCTCCTACCCTGACCTATAGGTGGGAAGGTTCTCAATGCACCAAAGTCTGCTTCCTTTGGAGAATTTTGCTGCAATACTTCCTACATTTGCTTTATTGCATTAGCTGCCTTAACTATCCCCAGAAGAAGCAGGTGATGAGAAGTGTGATTGAACCTGGGAAATTGTTCCCCTGCTTTGCTTTCAGAGAACTGAGTCCTAACCACTGTCAATGTCTACACCTCTGCTATTACCTGCAGTTACATCTTTATTTGCAGCTAACACTGAGGGATGGATATAATCTCTTATCATAGTCAGGGTATCTGTGCACAATAAAAAAAAGTAAAACAAAGAGCTTGTTGAAGAGATATGAAGCCCCTTTTTTTTTGCAACCACATGGTGATACATGATGCCACAGGCAGCAAACAGCTTATTGATGGGGCACTCAATGGGGTTTGAGTCAAGGAACATTGAAGAACATGGCAGTGAGAGAAAGAGCGGCGTACGTGACTGAGGCTGAAACTGGATGATGTTTCAGGACCCACTTGGAGGAGAAAGCTTAGGATTATTGACATTGATATCTTTGACCACCCACGTGTCAGAGAGCCAGCACTCTGCCTCTGTGTTGTCTACCTTGAAAGCAAATCAATTACCACCCCAGCAGAAACACTAGAAGTCTTTTTTTTCTTTTCCTCGCTTTGTAAGTGATGCTAAATAGTACAAGAAAACAACCTTCTTGCACTCCAGGAAACGGCTGCGGATGTCAAAGATCTAAATTGAAAAAACATCAATATGTTCCAATATCTATAGCACTACCTCAGACCAACCTGGCAGATGTGACTATATCTCTTTCAAGGTATTTGGTTTTCTCCTGTTTGCTGAACTTAGTGACTTTGTGGGTTTTTTTTTTTTTTGATGATGATGTTTTGCTTTGTTTTGGGGATGAGTATGTTCACAGAGTAGCCCCTGAAGCCCAAGTGCAGAACCAGGTGTTTCTCCTTTTCTTCTCTTCAATATGCCCAGACCCAGCAGGACCTGTTTCATCAGAAGTGTTGTACATGTGAGCTGTGTGCCTAGTGCATCCTCCCAAGCTAACCTGGTCTGGAAAGCTCTTTCTCTGTGACTTTTCTGTAGCAAAGGTTATTTCATTTTCCACTTTGAAAAAATGAATTGCCTCTTTAGCTTTCCTGGTTGTAGGACACATCAACCTGTTGCAGCTGACATGAGGGAAAGTATAGAGGGAAGCTAATGGACTCCTGCTCTTTTGGATTATTGAGAAACTGAAAATACGATGGAGCAGCATATATCAGGATGACTTAGCAGTTTCACTGACTGGTGCATACACATCTGCCAAAGTTTTTTGGATAACAAATGAGCTTAAATGTGAATAGCTTTGCTGGAAAAGGGTCTTTATAGAGTCTTCCGAATTAAGAAATCACTACAGTGAAAGATATTTTCTGACTGGCAGAATCTGTGTAGCTTTGTTGCTTGTTCTAAATTCAGTCTACTTCATCTTTTTTTTTTTTTCCCTCAGCACTGCAGAATTTGATGCTAATATTTCATTTGGTCTGCCAGCTTGTTGTTCTACAAGGCAGCCTGTGAGAAGAATAAATGTAACTGTATCCTGTACTGCAGAGCAAAAATGCTGACCCTCTGCCCCCACAAATACACACAGTCTTTGAGGTGTCTCTTTGAGGAGGAACATGTGTCCAAGGCAAGATGAGAGCAGGAGGGAGAATGAATTCATGAGGAAGGCGGACAACTAATATTCCCATTTCAACAGTGGGTTTTAATAAATAAATACCATAATTAATAATTGATAGACACAATCTCTAAGTTCTTACTCCAGGAAGAATTCTCCTTCAGTAGGGCTTTGCTCAAGTAGATCTGCACAATGTAGGTCAGAAATTCAAATCTGGCATGAATCTGATGTTAATAAGAAATTATGGAGGGCTAATTATCTCCCCTCCCAAAAGAAATATTAACTGGAAGTGACATGTAGGAAGCAGAACTCTCCCAGGCTGTATTAATCTGCAAGATCCTGTCCAAAACTGGTGAAAGGAGGAGGCTGGCTCGTGTTCAGTATCCTTCTTATATACATATCCAATTCAATAAAGAGGGATGCAAGATGCCCAGGGAAGAGCATTATAGGGCCTCCTGAGCCCCAGTCTATATGAGGCAGGAAGGTGATCAGTGGAAGAGCACTAATCCCATCTATCAAAGTAATCTACAAATTATCCAAAGGAATTTCTTTGCTTAATGCCTTAAATGATGACTATCAGTTTCAAACTAAATACTGCATAATAATTCGGAAGACCTGAAACTGAATCAAAATTCAATTCAGCTTTTCGGCAGGCTGATCTGAGAGCCCTTCACCCATCTCCATCTCTTTTTTATGTGTATTTCTTTCATGTCTCCTTTGAAGGCTAAAATCTTAGGAAGGAATAAAGTCAGGAAGGGACACCAAATCACATTCCTTACTGCCAGTGCTCCTTTACATTTTGCCTTCCTGCTCATGAAGAATTATCATATATTGAGCTGTGTCTTCTTTGTGCTGGCGAAGCCAGGCTAAATTCTTTGCTTGCCAACTTCTTGGACATGCAGAAAGACCCCATGTCTCTTGAGACATATACAGAACTGCTTTTTCTGTAAGCCTTCTTTTCTGTCAGATACCCTCTTAAAAATCACATTTCTTGCTGTTTGGAAAGAAAAGAAGTGAACAGAAACAAACACCAAGCTGATGACAAAGCTGTCTTTTTACATCAGTAGGGATCAAAGGGAACTCAAAGCAAACTTCATACAGGTCATGCTAGTAAATGGCAACTGAAGAAATTCAATGTTAATACATTTTTAAAATGACTCAATTCCAGAAGTAGCTTCTACTCTTTGAACACTGTAAATTTTCCACATTAGCTCTGGGAGTTAAGGAAGATACCAAGCCATCATTGCAGACAGCTCAATAAACCCTTTGCAATCTCAGTCAAAAACAAACAAACAAAACTAGCTGTGATAGTGTGTAAAAGGAACGGGATGGAGACATGTGCTCAAACATACCTGTGACATGCATACTGAAAGGTGCAGCTATCACGTAAATCAGCATGTGGTCTCCTCTGGAATTTTTGGTTCAATATTGGTTCCCCACTTCTTCCAGAAGGATGTTACAACAATCTGGGACCTTCAAAGGAGGCCAGAAGAATGGTCAACAGATCTGAGAAACTGTTAGATTGAAGGGATGAGGAAAGTATAAAAATGGTCTTTTATATTAGGAAAGAGCTAGATAGTACATTTCATAGTTAATGGACAGTAGACAAAAGAGAGAGCAGAGGTTCCACTTCCTCCTACCTCATAGATCAAGAACAAAGGATATACAGTGACCCTGAAATTTGGGAAATTAAAACCCAATGAAGGGAAACACCTTTTTACACAATATGAAGACTGG
Source organism: Nothura maculosa (assembly GCA_032353885.1). Taxonomy (NCBI): domain Eukaryota; kingdom Metazoa; phylum Chordata; class Aves; order Tinamiformes; family Tinamidae; genus Nothura; species Nothura maculosa. Next base: position 6,764,830 of record JAUBOD010000560.1, read on the forward strand.
GGAAATCATTGCTATAAACAGCAGATGGGGACAGGAACTCAGCAGGATGCAGATAGAGTTTGAACAGAAAACCCAGAGCTGTTGTAGTGAATCACTAAAAACACTGGAGGAGATAAGAACACTCATGTTTTAGCTCTTCAGTCAAAATATTGTAAACAAGGAAAAACTTAAAACTTATTCTGAAGGCAAATTATTTCACATCTATATATTGCATTTGACTGATTTTTTTTAAATAGGGCATTTGCAACTGGACTTTTCTTGCAGACCTAGTTTTAATCAAATATAGCTATTTGTGTATCCATGTGAAATCACCAAGAGAAAGTGGCCAGACATATAAGGCTGGATGAATGGTTGTTTAAAAAATACATTTGAAATGATCCAGGACCTACATCAGGGGTGTCCCAGATTGCTTTCTTTGAAGCAGACCATAGAGGACCTTTCATTTCACAAATTATTGGTCATGGAGCTGCACATTGAACTTCATAAATCCTATCCAAGGATTGAAATTGGTTGAGATTTTATAGCAGGTGCTCTCGTCATGGATTGCTTGGCTAGGAGAGGGTCTGCAGTGCTGTTATCTCACCACTCATGCCTGGGACAGAGGTGAAGACCAGGAGGAGAAGAGAGGGGAGGGAACGAGTCCTCAGACAATTGATCCAGCCCTGTCCTCCAAATAGGAGAATAGAAGAAGAGTGCCTTCAGTCCAAAATATCAACTGGCAAATGACAGCACAACGAGACAATATGCAACAATGATATCTTTTTTTCTCCAGAGAAGTGACTCATTCAGCCATGGTTGCCAGCTGGGGCCCATTAATTGCTTTAAATATTGAGGAGGCAGAATGATCTGTGATTTGCCGGAAAAAAAAATAATTGCATATAAAGATAATCATAGAAAGGAAATTCAGTTCATGAAATGACTGTTCTGTGAAGGTGGCAGTTCTAGTGCTGGGGCAAGTGGATAATGCAGGAAGCGACGGGTGTTACAGTACATTGAGCAATTAAATATACACTCCTGGCTGAGCTGTGTTTACAAACTGAGCAGCCTGTGAATCACTAGCCCAGAGCGCTCCTGAGATCTCCTCCTCATGACATATTCACGGCTATGTGAACACAGTCTCTGACATAGTTACACCCTGGGCTGCATCGGGAGCATTTTGGCTTTCAAGCAAAGACATGCTTCTGTGGAGATGCTCCAAGGAGCTGACAGAGAGGTGGGGCACAACCCTGGGCCTGACAATTTCCTCCTGCCTGCAGCTGCAAGAGCAAAACTGCTTCCTGAGCATATTTCAGGTGGCATCTTCTAGACATGTACCTCCTCTCTTGTGTATACAGCCTCCTGCTGTGGACATTTATGGGTAAGTCCCACATGTGCAACCAACTGTGTTGTGCCCTAGGTCCAATTAAGCACCCCACTGATATGGAGTTTCTGCCCAACAGGCTATAATACAATTTTTGTGGGAGCTGTCTTGGCCTCCTTGATCTCCTTGCACGGTAATGGACTACACTCCTGGGTATGGATCTTTGCAATGTGCAAGACTGGGGTGATGGGAAGAGAGTGCCAGGCATCTCCAGCACTTGAACCTGCAGTGCAGCAGAGCTTCTCACTGCTTTGATATTTGAGCCATGTCTATAGGCTTCAGAAGGAAACCTAAAGCAGTTAAAGAAACTGAAGCTTTATTGTGTCACCTGGACCTCTGGCAGAAGTCAAGAAGAGCTCTCCGCCTAGATGAAAGCAGAGACCTTTTCCTGCAAAATCAGGCAATTGTACCCTCTAATGGTATTCAAAGACTGCTTTCCTCTACATAACACAGCATGTGCCCTACACGTAGTACCAGGACACAGGCAGCCCTATAGGCAGTGGTACACAAGGGCTCACATTAAGCCCTTTGCTAACAATCTGTAGTTTGGTAGGTGTCCAGACCCACCTCATCCGTGTACCTCATCCCATGAGACTTTTCTGCAGAAAGCACAAAATAGAGCCAGGATTGCTGAGGATTTAACTAGTTAAAACAGAAGAAGGCAGTAGATAGGGAAGAAGCTAATATAAAATAGAAATGTTAATACCACCAGTTTCCTCTAGGCTTGAATTCTTTCTCAAACTAGTCCAGGTAGACCTTCTCTTTCGTATCCTTCCACTCACTCCATTTGAAAGTCCTCATTGCTCTTACATACAGCCAGGACTTCTTGCCAACCCAGCAGCATCCTTCTCTTGCTGGCCAAAAGAATTGGCAAGAACTCCTGCAAAATGTTCCTTCCTTTCTGTAGAACAAGAAACAAAGCATGTTAGCATTCATATTTTTCAAGATTTGTGCTTAAAAAAACTGATGTGGATGTGTCCTACAAGAGACAGCAGTTGGCGAATGCACCAAAATGGTGCTTTGAAATTCCTGGGTTTTTGTATTACAATAATATTTGCATGTGCAATGAGATTGGACACATCAGTAAGAACTCCTCTGATCCAGAGAGCTATATACTAAGTGCTCAAGAGTAACAAAGGGACAACATTAAAGGAAATAAAATGACTTCAGAGCCACACAGTGTATCACCCAGGAGCAGGATCCAGCTCTCCCAACTCCAGTTCTAATATTTTATCCTTTGTGTCACACATGATCCACTTGGGTTTCTTTAGTAGAGATATTCTCCATGCACATGAAAAAAAAAGAGACTGCAAAACTGAGTATGAGCCAATTCAGAATAGAATGTCCTGATAGAACAATTGATGCTATTTATGAAAAATGCACTCATTATAATATGTAATTAGACGCTTTGCCTTCCACACACAAATTGGAGATAATGAGTCAGAAAGAAAGTGAAGGGGCTCCAAGCAGAACAATTTTTGTCCTGAAACTCATTTGCTAAAACCTCCCTCAGCTTTTCACTGAAATCTTATTTGGTGTGTCTTACAGTTAAATGACTAGCAGACTAGCAATTTGAAAGTGCAATCAGTAAAGATTTTAAAGGTTTACTAACCAGGATCGTAATCCAAGTACAATCTGTGGGAAGTTGGATGCCATTTTGCATTTTTCACACTCTTCTGATCACAGATAATTTTTGAAAAACTCACCTGCGGATGACAAAGTGTTGAAGGAGGGCTATTTAGAAGAGAAAAACATGCCTATATCTGGAAGCCTAGACTTCTGAATTAGGACAAAATAAATTTTCCAAATTTACTGTGAAAAGAGAAATCCCAACTACTTAATTGCGGAAAGAATTCTAGCTAAAACTTTAATTTTAAAATCTCAAAATACTTTATTTGGATAGTGTAAAAACATATTATAGTCTACATAAATATGTATGTCCTTCTTAATTAACTTTTCAGAAAATCAATAAAACATTAGAGCCTTTTTAAAGATAGAAAGCAAATTGGTCCACAAAAGTTAAAATGAGGATCCTTTTCAATCAATATTTCTCTTAAAGCTGACAGAAAATATTCCAATGAAATAGTCTTTGTGAGACAGCATTTTATGATGCTCTTCTGTCAACACTTTCTGGCCATCTACAGCTCAGAGCTAAGTTTGATGATGCTGTCAGCCTAGCTACAGTCCAGGAATTTCCTCAGCAGCTGTCATGACTTTTGGGAGATGTCTCAACCCTGAA
>JAUBOD010000560.1:6774600-6785406 GCA_032353885.1 Nothura maculosa
TGGATTTATTCGTTCCAAATTTAAAGGTATAAAGCTGAAAAATCTGAAAATTTTGCTTGGTGAGCATGTATGCCCCCGCCAAAGTAGTAATATCTGTATCTCCCTTATACTCTGGTCCTCTCAGTGTGGCTTACACTTTCTGTGAAAACTCTGTGTGGGAGCTGAGAGATAGGTCTGCCTAATAGTCTGGGAAGATCTCTGATCTTTCCTTTGAGTGACCTTACTGGTGAGAGTTGTCTAAGGTGGATGTTGCAAACTGAGCACTCTGTCAAACTCAGTTCATGGAGTCATGAAAGAACCATGAGATTTTTGCCAACCAGTGCCAAACTAGTTGCAAGGAGCAACTCAGGACCCTGGTCTGTGAAACATAAATTTTCCTGTGAAACCAGCAACAGAGGTGTTGAACTCTGTTGGGTGAGAGTTATTGAACCTCATTTTCTGGTTTCCTAACTTAGGTCGTTTCCAGATCTCAGTGCCATTCTGTTTGTCAGCACATGTTTCCATGTGAACATCTGAAATCTCTTAATCATTTTCTACCACTTAGGCTGGAACCAAATGATGTGTTAGCAAGTCTGGACCCTGATCGCCTGTTTTTGACTTTCTGAGATATCTGTTCCAAAAGTGCTTGGGCTACTTCTGCTGTTGAAATAGTGTGATACAAATGGCTTGTGGCGCTCCTGCTTGATTTCTGTTACCTGTCTCTTCTGTTTCTCATACTACAACAGCCATCGTCAGAAACGGAGATACCTGTTTCTCAATAACATACATGCTTAAGCCAAAAGAAAAGGAAGAACAGGAAAAAATGCCAAGAAAAATGGAATATTGACAGACATAATAAGTCATTGAGATCTCTATTTGCAGTAAGGGTAAGGAAAAAAGAAAAATTGTGAAAATTATCTTCAGTAGCCAGGGTTGAAGCCGAAGAATCTGACAAAATCTTGATGCTCAGGAAAACTCCAGTGAAAGGAGATGGCATTCCCATTTGGAGTCCATCCAGTGCAGCACTCAGTGGTACAAGTGCAGCCGTTCAGCATAAATCATTCTAATTGCATCCTATTTACTGTGTAATTGCCCTATAAACAGACACACACATACAGCATAAGAAGAGCATTGGGATCTATAATTATATACAATTAGCCACATTCACTGCTCCCTGCTCTACTTATCCCTAATGAATGGCCTGTGCAAACAGCAGGCTTGGTACTGGGACAAATCTGTGTGTGACATGGGCAAAGGTAGCACCAGAGAGCAGCACCATTCACCACAGGACCTGGAAACAGAAGAGTGCTGCAGTCCAGCACAAGCACCAAACAGATAGACAAGGCTTGGGGAGGAAAGAGATGGACAGAGCCTGGCTAAAGGAGTCAAAGGACTCCAAGTCTGCTCTTGGCACTGCCAGCCAAAGGGCTGGAAGACCTAGGAACTGTTTCTATTTCATGAATACACAGGCAGCCTTCATATATCAGAATATAATATAAACACATTGAAATAGAGAACATACAAAGAATTCCAGAAAAGATTTAAAACATAATGGTGTAAGAACTGCCTAATGAGAGCAGCATTGGCTGAAGAGGCGGCAATGTGCGGCTGATGAACTTTCTTACCTTCTCCAAAGCTAGAAATTTCAGGGCTAGACTGAACTAAATGTGTCTGTGGCCATAGGGGAACAGAGAGAACCTCATCACTTTGGGCCTCTAAAACAGAGGAATCAAATGCTAGGAAACTACGCTGTTGGGTGGACAGAATGTTTTTCTGTGCCTGACAGAGAGACAAAATGGATTTTCGTGTCCCAGTTCTGAGAAACAGAGCTAGGCCCTGGGTGAATCAAAACTGTCTGTGAGGCACTCCAGCAGCTCTGTAAATTGCTAAACACTGACGATAGTGGTGAAAAAATAATTCTGTGCTGAAGAAATCTGCTGAAAAGAGAAACTGCCCAAATGGGCTTCCACTGCATGAGAGAATCCAGGCTGAGGTATTATCTGGTAGGCTGGCTTCCCGCTGGCAACTGTTAGCCAGCATGTCCTGGAAAAGAAAAAAAACAAACAAAACTATTTTTTATGGCCCAGCTCTCCTGTGGAGCTGTATCTTCCCAGTAGGGATTTTTCAACTTAGTTTCGAATTGCTCTTTTTGTCTCCTCCATTTTGTCTTTCATTTCATTGTCATTTCATTCAGCAATGCAGATCAATTCCCTTGGCCTCTTTATGTGCATCCTGGCAGTGCTCGGTCTCTTTTCTTCTCAGATGTTCAAGTATCACTCTGAACTTCAGCACACAGGCAGGGGTAGAGCCCATGCATCAGGTTGCTCAGGATGGCAGGGCTGCTTGCTGCTACGGAGAGACAAAACTCAGCCTTGCTGCTGATGGCACAGCGTGGGCTTTGCTTATGCCAGAGGCAGAGAAACCTCATACATGCAATTTGTTTTGAGAAGGAAAATATCTAGAAATTAAAGCTGGTTCTATATTTCCTTTTGCATAATAACATTCAGAAAATCTCCCCTATGCTCGGCTGAACTGGCGCTTCTTCCCACACAGAGCCTGCGGGGAGCTGAGACCTCCTGTCCCTCTGCCTAGCTGCTTAGTGCCCTTACTGCTGCAGAGCCCTGATCCAAAGACATCCAAAAGAGTTTGTTTTATGAAATATCCTAGATAAAGGTAATTTCTTGACACAGATGCTTTTCTGTTTGGCCTCAGGAGATTTAAGTGAAGGAATTTCTCTACCCACACAGAGCAGAGTGCAAGCCATGAGTGGGAGGGCAGTGCTCTTGCCTGTGGCAGCTTTGAAACATCTCCCTTAAGAAAGATGTCTCTGTCCTACCCTAGGGACCTTTTCCACCAACTCTATTTCAGAAAATACTGAAGACAGCCTGTGGCGCATCTCATTTCTGAGATATGCTGGGCTTTGGGGAACTTTATTCTCAAGAGATTGCCGGAATATTAGGCTCTGTGTTGTGAACCTGTATCATTCACCCTATTTTCTATGTGATATTGAAATGCATTTCTTGAAATACTATGCAGAATTGCTGGGAAAAGAAGCATCATGTGCCAATAGGAATTTCCACCATCACCTTCCTAAGAGCTTTCAGTTGTAATCCCATAAAATGTTTCATTCAGAGACCAGCCCTCCTTTCCTGTCACTGAGCTCTTCTCCACTTCTGGCTTTCCACAGGTCAAGATGGCCCTGCATGGTCCATTCCTGCCTCGGATTACCTCTCCAGGGCAGTCTGCAGATTACAGCATCATCCCAGCTTTGTGCACTCCCAACAATTTAGCTCCTACTGCCATCAGATAGCTTTACATGCAAAAGTCTGGCACAAAGTGACATTGGCCTGTCAGAAGCCTGTTAACCTGGTGAAGCAAAATGTTGGCCCTGCTTCAGCAGGGACTCGGTTCTGGGTAATCATAGCAATCCAGGCTTAGCTTCTGTGCTCAATAAATGCTAAATGTAATGGGAATAAAATAATTATAGTCATTACATTCGCTGTGGTTAAGGAGAAAAAAAAATAGACTCTCTGTACTATATGCTATATTACCACTAAGGAGCAGTGTTTTCTTTAATTTTTTTTCCAAATCTATGACCAGAATGTGTAAGAGTTTGTGGAGATATGAAGGCATAAGGGGAGAGGAAAAGAATTTGAAACGAATTCTGCACTGGTCTCAGCAGTGTGCTCAGGCGAGACCCTTCTCCCTGCCTCTCCAGCAACTAAACCTCTGCTTGGAGATAGGAGTAGCAGGAGCTGCATCTTCTGGATGCCTAACCTGCCTCTCCAACAGCAAGATCCCTTTGATCCCTCTGAACGATCCATTATTCTCTACTGTGCTAGAGCGACAGCAGCAGGACTCCACCAGAGAGAGAGAGAAAAAAAAAACGACAACAAGTCAAGTCCTCAGTCAAAGTCCTCATTCCTCAGTCAAAATCCAACAGCCTCAACATGCAAGGATTTTCCTTAAATTGACAAATTGTCAGGAAGTGGCTTAGTATAAACAGTTTATTACAGCTTTTGTGTCTGTGTCTATTACAGCTTTTGTGTCTGACATGTCTGTGGATTGCAGATGAGTTGGGCTTTTTGACAGACCTCAGGAAATCTGAAGATCAGGTGAGCACGGGCAGAAAAGATCTATGCTGCTGCAAATAGATACTCCTTTCAGTGACTCTATATTCACCTTCTGCGTTGATCCCTTCAATGATGAGTATGGCATGTGCACAGCTTTCTCTTCTGTGTGCTGTACTAGGATAAGCTTAGCCCTAGGCACATGGAGCTGCTCTTGCTGTTTCTCACAGTCTTTTGTCAGAGACACTCCGGGAAGGAGCGACAATTCCAGGGGCTTTTACGAAACAGCACCTCCAATAGCAAGCGATTTTACATATCCTTTCCTGAACTGCACAACTCTACCAGCATATAAGAATGAGACTACCTTGTAAATCCTAATAGCATCTGACAGGACAGTTAATTCAACAGAGGAATGAGCAAGGAATAAGTGCATGTGGAAGGAAAGGAGGAAAATGAAGGGGCTCTGTGTCATTTTTAGCCTGATATCTTAAAACAGCTCATTACATCCAGGAGGATGCAGCAGCAGAACAAGTGATTAGTAAGGCCCCAGCTTGGCAATGGCAAATGCTCCTCAAAGAGGTGAAGACAGAGGTAGGGAGAACAGCAGTGGGCTTGCAAGGAGTCAGCCCCAGAGCTTGGCAGTGTTTGCATCGTACTCCTTGCTTCACCTGGAGGTTGTTCTGTTTGGGTTGCTGCATTTTATGGACAAGAAGATGACAGCTGCTGATGAAACAGTGGTGCATTCTTCAGTGCTCCTAGTGTTTCCCTATCCCACCTACCCCAACTAGCTCCCATTGATTAGACTCTAGTTTGAAAGTCTTATGCAGGGAGTTTTGGTTTTATCATAGTGCAAAGCCAATTCTCAGCTGCTCTCTGGATTGTCTTTCTTTTTTTCTGTCCTACAGACTTCCACATACTACATCTTCATGGGATGAACTATCCTCCACAGAATAGCTATCCTTGTAACAAGTAGTATCAAGGGGCAGATATTAAAAAAAAAGTTTTTTCTCTGCCTTGTAACTTCCCAGTTAGAAAAAAAAAGAGAGCAGCATATGCTGGACTTTCTACAAGAAATGCATCTTACTGTATGAAGCAATAAATCCCTGATGTCTTGACTGTGCAGCAAGGGCAGAATTATTCCTGGATAGTTCATCCACTTTTGGGATTCATCTGGACCAACGCAACAGCACTGCTGCTTGGTGCCCAGTTGTATCCCAGGAAGGCAAATGTTGGTTTTCTTGTGGACAGAAGTCCTCAGTGCTCAGTGCAAGTACTCAGTGCTCAGTGCTATAAATTTGGAGAGGAAAAGCTCTCCAGTGGTTATTAAAAAACATAAAGACAGTCAGTTACTGCCCATGGGAAAGCTTCGTTTTGAAGCTGATATCAAGAGCCTTTCACAGCTCAAATTATACATACGGCATTGCCTTGAAAGCTGTCCAGAAAAGGAGGCAAATGCAGTGCTTTGGGAAGACTCATAGATCAAAGAATTTTTATCATGAGAATTACTGCTTGATTTTTAAAAAAAGATTAAATTTCACAATAGCTCATGATAGCACTATCAGAGAACAGAATATTTCTCATGCTCCTTGGAGAAGAGCGATGAAAAAGACCAGCGAGTCTGGTAAACTGAAAAAAAAAAGAAAAGAGAAGCTAACAAAATATAACATGGATTTTGAGGATAGCAAAGGAAAAATGTCCAAGGACAAGTCCGTAGGGCATAAACAACAAGCAGAAAGATCATATTTCCTGAAGTGGCACAATGGGTAAAGGGAGAAGTGCGGACACAGAAACAGGTTTAGGCCACAGAGCAATAAATGACTCCCCAGAGTGAGATCTGTCAGCACAGGGAGAAGACAGAACAGGACAAAATTAAGCTCAAGGAAAAAAATAAATCTCCCTGGGGTATCCTGGTTGTTCTGAGAAAAGAACCAGTGATACTCAAAGAAATCCCTGTGCCCTGTCCAAATAAACCCTGGTGTGCCTGGTTCTCCCAGAGCCTGAGCTATTCTCAGGCTCAGCAGAAGTTATGGCAGCATGAACAATGATGGTGTTTTGTCCTAACCCTCATTTCTACCTGAATTTATCCAGTTTTATAAAGTTCTGGTTAGTTCTTGCCTATGCCATTTTACTATCCAATATCTTATGGAAATAACCTGTGACAGGTAAGATATGCAAAGCACTGCTCTGTTCTAAGGTAATTCTCATGTGCTTTGGAATAATTTATAAACTGTTTTCTCCTTCACATTTATAGACCTCTAAGCCACTTTTTTAAGCTCAGAAGGCACACAATAATTTGGTCTGGCTGCCTGTTCAAGCAGGCTGACCAGACTGTCTTGCACAACAATTTCAGTTTCCTGACAGAAACTGCTACTTGAGCCCTATTGAGTCAAAATAATCTCATTTTTCTTGCCTTGAGAGTCCATTGCAAGAAAAGTTCCTAAACTCTGGTACAAATTAGAGAATATTCAAGTTATCAGCTGACTGTAGGTCATTCTGGGCCAAACAGTATTGCTTGTTCTCTGATTGGTGACCCTGGTGGTTCCCAGCTGTTCCTCTTTCTACCATCAGCCTAACCAAGGACTTACCATAACTAGACTCAGGATTTCAGTAGCAATCTGCTCAGCAAACCCTATTTTCTTAAATTGAACGTATTTATACTGGTTAAACATGTCACTAATAATCCAATTATTGTTGGTTATAATAATCCCTATAATCTACATTAGAAACCCCTTCTTGGTGGAGGACAGAGGAGATGGAGGTTATGACACAGGCTCCATCCTGTTTCCACACAAAGCTTATTTTATGTCCTCCATTCACTACCTCCATGTCCAGAGAGGATAAGGTATTTTTGTCTTGCGTGAGGGCTGAAGGAACTAAATCATTTAAGCTTCTGCAAGGCTAATCTGCTCTGACAATGAGCCTATACGTATATCCAACAGGGATTTAGAGACATGGGGTGAAATACCGGTCCCCTCTGAAGCTGTCAGTAAAACTTCTCCATGTCTTCAGTGGGTCCAAGTTCTTTCTTTTGGTGCAAGCAGAAAATATGTCTAGGGGTAAATCTGTCTTCTCCAGCTAAGACAAATGGGACGACTTATATGCCAGATGCAGGTGCTGAGGACCAGAACATGTGCTATTGATATATCATAAATGATAGAGTGAGCGTAGGCTTTAATTATATTTGCCTCTCTGTTGCCAGCAGCTTTCACCACTTTGTGTGAAATGAGATATTACTAATGCTATTTGTCTGCAGTGGCAGGATTCTTTCCCCAACTGTGCAGGCTGGCACTGTAATTACAAGCACTGCTTTTTCACACTATGCTCTGACTGCTCACAGTCACCAGCCACTGGGGCTTGCTTTTCTTCACTTCCATCTTTCAATGACAAATTTGCCTATGTAATGCTTGATGCATGGTGGATATAATTTTCAGGTAGATATCTATACCACAGTATTCAGTTATTATAAAAGCAGCATTAACTGAGGTAATTTATTAAGAAATATTTCCTGGTGTATGAAATGGCAGCAAATGTGGGAAAAGGACATTTCTCCAGGCTCAGAAAAAGGATATGGGAGTCATATGTAGCTCCTCCTCAGAGGAATATCACCGGCCTCTGCTCAACCTCTTTGCCAGCTCTCGGCTTTGAAAAGCAATCTTAAACCTCCATGCATCAGCATGTAAAACAGCCTCAGAACCTGAATCCCAGCTTTGAACCTTGACTTTCAAAAATACAGGCACAGTGCACTCCTGAATCCTTGTTCTCCAGGCAGTGATAGGAGAATATAAAAGGATCCTGCCCTTGCCTTGCCAGTGTAAAAGATGTTTGTACAAGTATCTAGAAACAGTTTGTCTTTCACAGAATTGGTATAAAATGTTGTAGCAAAACTTCATTCTGTCCCTGTTGAATGTTAGGCCGTGTTGCCAGCAGGGTATTTATGGCCCCTGTTCTTAAATCAGCATCCTTCAGCATTTGAGTTGGAGAGGGAAAGTGAAGAAACAAAACATAGTGAATCTATTTCTTGCGAGTCTTAATGTCTCCTTTAGAGCAGAACATTCTCCTCTGCCCTGCCTGAGATATTTTCTTGGTAGTATTTAAAGGACAAACTCCTGAGATTTCAGGTTTCTATCATGACAGTTTAGCAGTGATAGTGGTGAATAGTGCTATATTGGAGCAGGTTGCTTGGTTGAAGACTCTATAAAAATATCCTTGGAAATACTCAGAGCTTGGCTGGACAACAACCAAGCAGCCCAATCTGAGCTGGCCTTGCTTTGTAGAGGGATTGGAACTAGATGACTCCAGAGGTCCCTTTCAGGCTAAATTATTCTGATTCTCTGATAGAGTTCAAAGATGGGATGATTTTTGAAAGAACTGCTTCTGAAAGAATATGTTCCCAAACATATTCAGAAAGAATATATATTCACAATGAATATACATTCAATTGAGAATGAAGAGAATATTCAGAATACACATTCAGAAAGAATATATTCAGAAAGAGTGTGTTCCCAAAGCATGCTGGTCAAAAATGTTTAAACATGGACACGTAGAATAAGGTTCCTAACATTTAGGTAAATAACAGTGATGAAATTCCCCAAAGACCAAAGACATTGATGTCTTTTCATTTTGAAAGCATTGCTACTTTTCCCTCATCATCTTAATCAGTCCTTTGATTTACTCCTGTTTTTCTCTTGTAACCTCGGGAAATCTAATTTACCCACCAGTTATGACCAGAAAGAAGTTTGTGGTTCTGAAATCTAATTCTTGGGATTAAACTTAGAACTGCTCCAATATTTTTGAAAAAACAAGACCTCAAATCTATAAGCCCCTCTGCACACATATCAGGAATTAGAAATCCTGCACAAATATCCAACAACCTAGATCTTAGAACATTTCTATCAAGTGTGGACTGCATAGACCCTAAGTCCTTTTCACTCTTTGGTTCATTACACCAGTGCTCTGCTCTAATGCTCTAATTATATTTCATCTGCTACACAATAGATAGAGAAACCTGAGATTCAGTGTCTGCTAGAGGAACACAGTGTGAAAAACACCTAGAGGAAAGCCATTTTTATTCTTTCACCTTCATCCAAAAGCATACTCCCCTAAATACTGTGCCAGGCACCTTGTTTATTAAAAAGAACAGATCTGAGACTATAAACTAGAAAATAAAATTATTAATAAAAAAATGTAACTTATGCTGGTAATACATTTGTCTTCCTGAAATAGGCACATTCACTTACAAGGAGAGTTTCATTAGCCATATAAAATGGAGACTATTTTCAACCTGGCACAAGTCTACAAGTCCATCAATGGAGATGAAAAATTTTAATGTGTCGCCTGACATTTTAAGGAATAGGTCATAAATGTTTCTGCTGGCCAGGATTTTTGATTCCTCTTTTCCTTCTCCCTGCTCTGTCTATGAAGTGATATGGCCCCTGGGTCCTGCTCCCATCTCTGCTTGGGCAATGAAGAAGTGGCTGGAGTGTCTCTGGGTAGGTTACCACACATGCAGCAGGTCCTCTGACAATTTGCCTTCTGTTTTAAAGAACAGATTGTGCTACCTGCCTTCCTAGAAGTCACCGCTGGGAACCCTCCAGTGGTATTAGCTGTAAACAGTGTGGGGAACATCCTTTGGCATGCGAAAGCGCCTTCCCTCCTTAGCAGGCTGAGGAACTCATTTACAGATTGATTGGACCAAAACTCCGCAAAAATCTTACACAAATCTCAGTGCTGAATTCCACAAAACAATGCAGTTGCAAGCAAAATTGTTACTAACTGTAAATGCTTAGTGAAGCCAAAGAAGAAAACTGGCAGGGAGAGAATTGTTCTTTTCCAGCTTTTAAAAGGGTGCTACTAGCAATGGGAATCAAACAGCAATATTACTGACTAATAACAGTACTGCTTCAGGACTCCTGTAAAGAAATAAATATATTTTAATAAGCATATCTTCTCATTTCAGAAACACTGGGTTAGCATACAGATGCAATTTCATATGCAAAGTATAGCTGTAAGGTTGTATCTGTAATGCCTAGAGACTCTTCTAATGGGGAAGGTTGGGTACTTAGCCTCCCATTAGAATGAATCTAGTCTGAAATCTCTGTCAAGCGAACGAATGGAAAAGCTAGCCATCTCTCACCCCACTTCTCCTTTCTCCACCTCCCTCGAAGGCAAATGAACTGTGCTTCAACAAGCCATACTAAAGAGAGTGAGGAAACTCTTGAATGAGGCAAGCAGCAACATCTTGGCTTGGTTTCTCCTATATCGTGCAATGGGGTGTATGCTGTTTACAACCTTTGTGCCAGAGGATGGCCTGGGATACCTAGTCCTTGGGGCAGCAATAGGGATTTTGTCAGCAGTGTGACACCAACATATACCAATGGACCGTCTGTCTTGGGGCCGTGCCTCTCATTACTGCCTGCATTTCTCAGGGATCCATAATAAAATTCGTAGTTTGTTGCTACACTTTTGGGTGAGGGTGACAGCAGGGAGGGTAGGTGGACTTGGGTATGATTATATTGTCTTCCCCTGCTTTTTGCCTTTTAGTAAATAACCTAATAAGATGCTGGGCACAAATTCAATCTGTCACGCTTCAGACATCAGAATAATTCAGCCAGAAATAGAAAGTGTTCAACTCCCATTAGAGGCATTGCCCTGAAGAACAGGCTGATTTCTTTCTTCTTTTTCTTTGGCTTGTAATTTATTTCACATCAATTATGCACTGAAAACAAAAGTAGCATTGTGCCAAGTTGTGATTTGCTTT
>JAUBOD010000560.1:6785506-6798878 GCA_032353885.1 Nothura maculosa
CTTTGGCTTGTAATTTATTTCACATCAATTATGCACTGAAAACAAAAGTAGCATTGTGCCAAGTTGTGATTTGCTTTTCTCTCTGAGCCTTCTAACCATCTTATTTCTGCTCAGAAAAGTTGGTGGTAGGTTCCCATTGACAGCTAAATCTACAAAAAAACAAGAAAAAGTCACATGTGGTCATCTTGTCCCCAGTCCTCTGAGGATAAGGCCCTTCTGGGAATAAGGCCCCAGCTCTATTCTCCCAAAGTCTTTTCCCTTCGTTAAAAGGGATTTTACCTGGTTTCCTAGTTTGTTTCTAAGCAGGAGTGTTTGCAATAAAAGGTGAACAGATGATGTCCTGAAGGTTGATGCTCATTCCCAACAGAGCAATCATGCTGCTTGTTCATTTTCTGTGACCTGCACTCTGCAGGGGAGATCAGGAATTCAACATTGAAGATGCAGTACCACCTGAATGGTGTTACCAAGACTAATGGAAGTGCTCAGCCCCTACAGAGAGTGGTACATCCTACGCAAGTGCTGAGAGTGCAACCCATGAGGGCAGCCTCATGTTCATGGTGCCTCTGCAAGTCAAGACGTCCAAATCAGATGTTCCTCTGGAGAGACATCCCCTCTGCTTTAAACTTCTTTAGCAGACTTCTGTTATACCGGTATCTTTGTTACTGCACTGTCATGATGTCTATTTCAGGCAAAAAGCAACCTATTTTTCTGTTACTGAATGAATTTTCTGGGCCAAATTCCATATTGCATTGCTCCTTTTGTTACCATTGCTTCTTTTATTACCATTAGCGCAAAAGATGAAACGTTTTATACCTAATTTGCCTCTTGCCGAAAAGGCAGAGATAACTTGTGAAAAAGAAGAGCAAGGAAGTCTCTAACTTCTCCACTTCAATCTTCCTTTACCCAGCACCTACATGCTGTGTGCTTGCCTGGTTATGAAAAGATATTTTGGTCACTTGACATGCAGCATTGTTTCTGCTGTCAGTTCTTGACTACAGAGTCACCTCAGATTTAGATAGCTCATATTTTTGAGCTGATGCTTCAGTAAAGCACAAGTGGGGCAGACTGAATAACCACTGTTATTCAGCTCACTGCCTAGAATGATGCTGGGTTACTTTCATAGCTCTGAATTGTGCAGTTTGTCTCCTGTATCCAATTTTTCATGAATCAAACCTGGAATTCATAGCCCTTGCCAGAAATTGCTCAATCTATGCCCTTCCAAACGTTGCAGCATTGGACATTATTTTGATTCTTTTTTTTCCCGATCATTTGCAAACACACAGAGAAAGTGAAACAGGTTGTGTTTCCACCATCCAATGTTTCCTTCATCTGTTCTGTTTTGAAGACTCATTGCAGGCACATGTGGAGATCACGGCTCAAAGGGGCTGACGGCAGCTCTCATCCAGGCAATCAAGCAAGAGGTAGACACTGGCAGTCTGATGGGGAAAGCTCAAGTCTTACATCCTTCTTCTGTGACACTACAGAGAGAGGGACATAATGAAGAGATGCAGGTAAAGGCCATGTCTGCCTAATGTACCCAGGACTCTGATTCTAACAGAGAGAAATAAATGGAAATGTTAATTGATTCAATATTCAAGTCAGCTAACATTTCTTTCATTAGCAAGGAGCAGATGAGGCAGGAGGGATCGGGTTAGAGATGAGTCATTCTGTGTTGCCAGCTCTCACCCCAGGGCTGGGGGGCTGCAAAGCCGAGTGCCTTGGTGCTCTGTGAGCACCTTGGGTGGCAAGTGCCTAAGCCATGTGAGTGCATGAGTTTGCCACGCGGGACCCAGAGAGGCTGATGTGCTGCTTTTCAATGTCTCTGTCCCCCTGAAGCGGTGGAGTTGGGATGTGGGGAAAGGAGGGTAGAGGATGTGGATGGCTGAAGAGCAGGAGCCTGAGTGCCAGCAGGCACTGAGCACACTTTCCTTTTGGGTTGAATTTAATTACTCTGTTGCATAATAACATTGCTCATGCATTTCTCTTTTAATCCTCTTTTGCCTGCAGTAGGAAACAAAGTGATTCCTAATAGAGACCATGCAATAGTTCAATTGCCAACAGCTCACTGTGCTATTTATCAGCCCCTGCTGTGTTCCCCACCACAGGTATTTTATGCCACTTCAGCTGCAGGAATTTATAAGTATTGCTTCTTTCTAGCTTTCCAGCTGCATTATTTCCAGAAACTCTTTCTGGGGAATTTGCAAACAACCCTAGTGTGCAAACCTCCTTAGGAGCTCTGTCATCAGCCAAGGCTGGCTGTGGTCACGCACCCTCCTTGCCATGATGAAGCCTTGGAGGGCAGAGCCATGGGATGTGCCAGTCTGTGCTTTCCCTGAAATTCTGGGCATGTGGGGCAGACACTCGCCTGCTTCCATAGATAATATTTTTAGAAAAATCTCCAGATTTTCTGGTTTTGCAGGAAACAAGCTCAATTAAAATAATTTCCTCTGGTTTATTAAGGCTGAGATGATATAAGGTCTGCTTGTTTTCTTTAGAGTCCTCTCCCAAAAACGCTGCAGGAGGTTAGTGTGCAAACAAGGCAATATCACTCAAATGCTCTTAACATAAGGTTTCATAACTCCTCAATGCATGTATCTCATGGGGAGGCTCTTTATCACCTGTAAAAGTACTTATAGAGCCGTGTTTTCCTCTCCCTTTTTTCCTTCGTCTACTTAATGGAAAAAAATGAGGTCTTTTGGGATGTTCTGTAATGAAAGAATTGCTTAAGAAGATCTTGCTGTATAAGCCTTCCTGACAGGCTCTTGTGATGAGACAGAGTGAATCAGTTCCATTCTCAAGAGACCCCAGGCTCCAGTGGGCTGGAGATTACCAGCATGGGCCAGGGGATCTGGATTTTTTTCTGGACTCCCTGCTTGCTTGGGAGCACTGCATGGGCTCACTTCATCCTCTTATGTCTGCAAAATGAGAGCTGATACGTAACTCCATCTGCAAAGGACTTGGAAACAAAAGCAAATCTTGAGAGATCCCTGAGCCCTCTGTGGCACCCAGAGAGCAACTGGGGCTTCTGAGGAGATGAGAACTGTGGTCAAGGCACCCGCTGTTCCCTGAATCTGAGCTGCAGGATGCTGCAGAGTGACAGGCAACTTTTTGCACTGCTCGTATCTTACTTGTTTCCAATCTGGATAAAGGCACTGGCCAACTCATATATGTTTTATTTAAGGATAAGTCAAAGGCTCTTGGTTGATGGGGTCAAGGGCCCCAGGGGATCCCATCCCTAACACAGTGACCAGTGGCAGATGCTTGACCTTACCATCAAAGACTATTTTCAGGAGCAGGAAAATATTGATTACTTCCCAGTGCAGATGGGAACTGGCCCTGCCTTGAGGCGCAATGATAGAACTATCTCATAATTGTTTCCTAATGAGTATCATTTCACATGCAAATCCCATCCATAAAAAAAAATGAATCCTTTCAAAAAATCTGAGTAAGTGACAGGATCTATAATTTCCTGCAGTGGCAACATCACATAGTGTCATCAGACAACATGGTGATTTCAGCATCCTCTGGTCTAATTTGCCTATACAGTGCATTAAGTGTTATCAGTATGCTCATGTGCAGGATTGCAGCAATAGCCCAAACTGCTGGGATGGGGGACTGGGCGAGCAAGGGAAGCAGCTCTGACAAGCCTTGGGATCTTCATCCAGGCTCCAACTGGTGAAACATGGCCCTTTGCTGGAAGCAAAGGTAGTATTTGCAAAAGAAAAAAAGTATATGTTTCCTTTCTTAAGGAAATCCGATCCAATTCTGACATGCTCTTAGTTTTAAGGAATGATTTTGGATATTCTGGGGAGACCAATTTTTTGTTGTTCATTGTTTATGTCATCATAGAGAAACAAGTTATTAAATGTGTTGTATATATCTTTTTGTCCACTGTCAAAGACTTTTTGGTGGGGAAAGATTAAAAAAATGGAATGAATTCTTAAATAGGCTTAGTGATGAAGCATAAATAAAAATCCGTAATAAACAAGCAAAAAACTCATCTCCTTCCTCAAATATGATATTTTAATGTGTCGAATGTGTGGAGCACTAGCAGTCTCTAGATACCCATGTTCTTCTGCTTGGTGATTCCCCTGTTATGTCTTGCTTGAATGAATGAATGTAGCTGATGGTTGGGCTCTGAGCTCATGATGAGCAAGGTAAGAGCTTTTTCTAGTAGCTGGGGCTTTACCTGAGCTGTGAGCCCTGTTAGTAGTACTGCAGCAACAGTCTGTCTGTACCACACTAGTGACACTGGCTGGGACACTGCACAAAATAAACCCCATCTCTGCCTCTCCCTTCTAACTGCAATAATGCATTTTGCAAAGACCCACAACAGGAGTGGCATATGCAATGTTGAATGAAAAAACAAAGCATACAATTTGACAAGTATCCAAGTGTCTTGGATCGAGGACAGGAATGTGAGAAGAGCAACAATGCACAGAGACTGGGAAAGGAAAGGGTAAATCCAGGAGGCAAGGTAGGTTAAGAGACAGGAGCTGCTCAGAGCTTCTTGCCTTCTTGCACCATGCCGTGACCACTGGCCTAAATATCTGAGTACAAGACAGCTCTAGTCCTGGCTCCGGATGAGGCAACTTTCACCTACAGCAGGAGAAGAGATATGGGAACAGTTTGCTTGTAATTAGATTCCAAATCTGTGAGATGTTTGTGACAGGGGAAAAAAGCTAAAATGTCTTCCAGATGGCAGAGGATGGCAAGGCAAACTTACATTTTGGGAAACCTTGGTTTTGCTGCCAGCCCTGGCCCTTGTGCATTTGTTACTTCATACAAAACTGGAATATGCTTGGGCTCTGCTCACTTCAATGTATTTCCTGTCTTGCTATTAAACATTGACAGTTTATAGCTCAAAATACAAAGATTTAAAATCAACCCAGAATAAATAATAGTAAAATACTACTGCGTCAGGGATCTGTGTGGTAGTCCACATGGGAACATTTTGGTGGCTATCCTTTCCATGCTGCTTGGTCAGATTAGCACCAGTATTTCTAGGTAGCCATAGAGAGAGAAGGCAGGACGTACTTCTACGCTTTGAAGTGTTTTGTTTAGGACAGGTATTGAGTGGTTTTAAGAACTGCAGAGAAAGTCATGTTTGTCCCTCGTGTTCTGCCTAGACTGCAGATAAATCTACTCAGTCTGAAGGAGCTTTTATGTTTCCTAATGTATTTATTCCACCACCTTGTCTTCCTCTTGTAACATCTCTGCCTCCTGATCCCAGAAATATCACATCACAGCGTGGCACTGCAGGGTGGTACTGTGTGGCCCGAAGGTGCATTGAGGTGCTTTGCAGGTCACTCAGATCCAGTCCAGGGCACAAAGCAAAGCACGCTTGTCCTCTGAAATACCGACTGTTCCCGTTGTGTCTTTTTTTCCAAATGTTTCACATACAAACTATTGCTAGGTTAGTTTATCTTTGCTTTTATGAGCCCTTTTCCCTGTCTCTTATCTGGCCCTTCTCTGTCATCTGTTGCTGAATGCCACCAACTCTACCCTGGCCTAAGCTTGTGGTGCAAATGGCAACTTTCTTTGATGTGAAAGGCGAAGAAAAGGATGGAGCCAGAGATAAACCTATTTTCTTCTTTCCTGGCTATGCTGGTATAATTTATGTGTTCCCTTGTCTCTGGCCTCCCTTCCAAAAAAGCCAAGACATTTCAGAAGATGCAAATGAGGCACAAACATGACTGGGTGGCAGGAGGTGGTGAAAGCTATTTTTATGTTGGGTTAAAACAAATGAAAGGATCCTAAGTTTGACATTTTCTTCTTCATTGCAATTCTTCAGGGAGAGAGATAATTTTAAATGGACAAAAGAGAAGAAGAAAGTCTGGGAAAACAGCTGTTATTTTTGCACATAAGAATGATGTATACATTCAAACCATAGAGATATTCTAAAGTGGCAGCTGGCCCAGAAAACACTAGATCCTCTAGGACCACTAGGCCCTCTGAAACAGATCATAAATACAAAATCCAAATAATCTCATATGTTGTAAACTGGTTACTTTACAGCTTGGAGATGTTTTAAAATGACTTTTTTCAGGGGGCTATGTGTTTTGGGAGCACCAGACTGCAAGATGGAATCATGTCACCAGAGACAGCCTTTTTAGCCCAACATTTGTTTGCATTATTTTATTTTTCCATATGTGCCTGCCTTGTAAATCTCTACTTCTCTTTCTCCTGTGGGTTAGTTATCCTTAGAGCTTTTTTGTGTGCGCGTGTTTGTGTGTGTGTTTCCTGAAGTGTATTTTGTGCTCACTAGAGTGCGAAGGAGGATTGATCAATGAATGCCTTAGCTTAGGTGTTGTTACGACCCTTACCACAGTCGTGTATGGCCGTGCTTTTTACCTCTTTTCAGAAAGATACCCTCATGTAACTCTGAAGGCTACAAAAGTGCCTGTGACAGAAAGACCACTAGATTTACGCAGCATCTCCTAGGAGATCTGTGACAGATGAGGAAATGAGATCCACACCTCCCAGCCCCTGATTATTACCTAACCTCTAGGCCTTTGAGGAATCAATAATACAATACGACCTGCCTGTGTGTTGATTGCAGCTGCTGGGATAGGCCTCCTGTGAACCCCAGCACACAAGGCAAGAAACCCAAGCTGGTTCACACAGTATGCATCTCATAGAGCTGTCTTACACACTGCGAGTCCAGAAAACCTAGCTTTGATAGGGTCTTTTTTCCTCATTTGTAGTTAAAAGTAGTCATCTGTAGCTAAAAGATTTGTCTATAAAATGAACTGAAGACTTAGCAAAAAGAAGTGGAAAGTTCCACTCAAAAGTATTTTCTAAACATTCCAGTTTATTAAAGTTATTAAAGTATATGCCTCTTGGCATATATTTATTCTTAAAACTACAGAGATTGACCTCCAAATCCAGTCTTTCCCTGTCCTCATTTTATGACAAGATACTTACTCCCCACTCGGAATGGTTTCTCTCAGATCCACGTTTCCTGTTGCCCATTCCCAAAGCAATCATGCTGGTTAGTGAGAGAGCGGCCTATACAGTCTGGGGATCTCCAGTCTTGCACACAAGGGCTGAGCACAGGGAATCAAGCATTAGTCTCACCTCAGCTTATTGCTCCTGGCAGAAAGAAAAGCTTAGAATTTGCCAGTCACTCTGTTGCTCTTAGCAATAGATAAGGATTAAGTAAAAAGTTATGTTGACTCTACTGCACTGCAAGGCCTAAGGTACTGTATTTAGAGACATATAAAGGGGAAAAGAAATATAGAAAATCTCATAGTCATCTATGCATCTGTCACTGCAAGGGATTTCTTTTGCTTATCAGTTAGTTAATTACTCTGATTCAAAAAACTTCAGAATAAAAATTTCTCTTCCAATAGTTTCCCAAAGCTGAATCCTGATCCTATGACACACTTTTTCTACTTATTTGCACTTCCCTGAAGAGCTGATCGTACAACATGAAATAATCCCCCAACCTTTATTTTCCAGTAGCCTTTCTGCTAAGTATCCTCTTTGCTTTGGGACTTCCTGCCACCTCTGGTTTCAGTAAATGAACAACTTAGACCAGACCTTCTGCTCTCCTAACGGTATCCTACTTGACACAGTTTTACTATTATTGGGTAAAAATAATGTCCATCTTAGTTGGGTAGGCTTCAGCATAGCTTACCTCCTAGTTGACTGTAAATAGACTGCAAGACCTGTCTCTTCCAAGCAAATGGCAAGTACCAAATTCAGTATTTCTAAACAAGTAACTATAGTAAGACTAAATATCTTTGTGATTGGATTGTGCCTACTTTATCCTGGGCAATGAGGTTAATTTAAGGCTAGTTGTGGAGTCAATGTAACAAAAAAAGGTGCAAGACAAGTCTGGCTGGAAGAGAAAGCCTTGCAGAGCTATGGAAAAGGTACCAGTAGATGCTGAAGAAAAGGCTCAGTAGATGCTGAGGTGTTTGGAGTATACCTAACTCTTCTGTCCTTTAACACAAATCTTTTAGCTAATGATGTGATATGATGTGATTGTTTGCAGTTCATATAGTTACACCACTCATTTTATCCCCATTGTTCAAAATGCCTCCTTGAGGGAGAAATTATTCTTGTGAGCGACACAATTTGTTCTTCTGTGACAAATCTTAATCAAAAACCTGCTAAATGTAGTGTAACTGATGGATTTTAAACAACCTGTCTTTGTTGTTTGCTGTGGTGGAAAGGAATTATATGTGGGGCACAAAGGTTCACCATTGCAGTAAATTCTCCACCGTAGTACATGCTACATTACAGTTAGTACTGAGCAAGCTGGAGTGGTGCAGAAGGGAAGTTATTTATTTAATGAATGACCACATTTGTAAGCTATTTTTAAAAACAGATGGAAAAGGACAAAAACACATGCACTTAGCTTTCAGCAGCCTATTTTTGCTGTGCATCATTGGCACGTATCTTCTCTGTGTTGCAAAACATTGTCTTAAAACAGTGGTGAATTATATCTCTAAGTCATCTGAAAAGGGAACATCTGTCTACAAGATTAGGCAACCAGCTTATGGAACTACATATCATAATTGTTTGCCATATTGGCTGAAGATTCATCAAAACCTCCAGCTTAATTCCAATGCTTCAATTTTATTTTATTTTCCCACTACATAAAATTGCTAGCTCTGTTTCCTGTATCTAATATGTTTGAAGAAAATGAGTTTCACTCAGTCATAAAATGTCATGTTAATTACGAACAATTAAATGTAACATGCATTTATTTCTTCTCCTTTTCCCATCAGATGATGGGTAACCCTGCATGCAGTTTAGACGTTTGTTTCAATAAAGTATCCCTGATACCACAGAGTCCTGAAAATTAAAGAAGTTCATGGAAACCAAACTTTCCATTGGAAGTCTGATAGTCTTCCTAGGAGTTGCTCTGTGAGAATATTCCTGACGACTTTCCAGTAGATTGTGTTTTAAATTGAGCTAGAAATATTAAAAGTGTAGATGCCAGCAAGGTTACCTCATTTCTTTTCCATGAAGGATTTTAGGGATTGCCTCAATCATATTCATCGCTTCACCAGGGAAAATGAGCCCAAAGGGACCCTGCAGCCAGAATTTGTGCCTTGTCAACCTCAAGCATTGCGCATCCTGCTTTGGTTTGCATTCATTCATTCCCAAATCTCACCCAAGGCTCGGAGTCTGGATGTGTCGCCTTGCCAGATTGGCAATAGGCATCTTTTCCTCCTTTCCTTTTCTGAGGGATACACATCCCCCTGAGGATAAAAAAAAGAGCTATTGTTGTTCCATATGTCTCCACCTTCCTAGCTGATGAACAGATAGTGCAGACAGTCTCTGGAGAAAGATGAGGGAACCAACGTGTTTCTTTTCTGCCACACTGAAGACGCTTGGCTAAAAACCACTTGCCTATATCTGAGAAAGCAGAAGTGAAACAGAGAGAAAAATAAAGATTAGAAGAGCTATCTGATTCACAACTCCTTTGAGAGAAGCAGAGCACCTTTTTTTGACCCAATATCAAAATGATGTGAAGCCATGATGTAGAGGAAACACCCTGTGTTAGTATCAGATGGGCGCTATCTAGAAAGTAGCCTGCAAATCTGGCTGATGAAAATGCATCGTGTCATGATACAATAAGACTGCTGCCGTAGGACATGATTGTGCTGTGAACAAACTGTGTGTCAGAACCTTGAGTTCAGTGCTAAGTCATGTTTTTTTTATTTTATTTATTTATTTTTGTGCACCTTTCCCCATCTGCTCATGAGGGATTCCTGAGCAAATGACGTTCCCATACTATGATTTCTTGGAGCGCATCCTACTCTCAATAACTGTTTTTCTGCTCCTGTGATAACAGGCCTCTTCCAGGAACACATAGGACGTGATTCAAACAGAATACAGTGAAACAGAAATATGAAATAGAAAAAGAAAAATACCAATGTCCTAATGTATTATAAACGCTGAAAGAACAAGATGAGCAATCAGTAATTTTCACTGTGGTTTCACCATCTTCATGTTCAAGGGTCCGTGCGCCTACTGGTTTTCTTGTTTGCTTGTTTGTTTTTCCTCAAAACTGAGGCAGACACTGAGACCCGAGTGAAAGCAAAGATCGACTGTGTGCTTTGGGGCTCTAAAATTGCAGGTCCAGCTCCTTTGGAGTATTTCTACCTTTGAAGAGATTCCTCCTGGAGACAGAGGAGCTCATGAACTCTCCACTAGGTCAAAAGATGTCTGCTGTCTCTCCTTCCTATCCTTTGTTGCCCAAGCTGCTTTAAAAGCTTGTACATATATTTTCTGTCTTGCAGCCTGTAACTCATCTGGACCCTTAATGGGAGCGAGAAAGAGAGAGTTTGACTTTAAACCAAGGTGACAGTATCCGTGCGTAGGCCAGAAGGATCCAGGGGCAGGGGGTTAGATGAGGCCAAATGGTTGTTCACAGGGACTTCTGTGCTGAAATGATGAATCACAGACTCTGTCCTTTCCATTGCTCTGGAAACAAACTTCTATTTTCCATGTTCACTGCTGAACTATGAGAATTAAAGGGCTTTAACATTTAAGGTCTGAAATCATGTCCAGAATTGCTGCCGCTATCATATTTGTATTACTTGGGTCTTTTTAGACCAGTCATTTGTTGAAATGCTACATTCTATCTACACAGTGATTTCTGCTGGTTAAATATTTCCACCCATGAGGGATACAGTAAGCAGAAATGCAAAATGAGTTATCAGTGAGCTCTGTTTATTGGAAGATGTATCCAGGTCTTGTGCACCAATGTCCCATGGTAAAACATGGAAAATCACAATACCCTTGTCACAATTTTCTTTACAGAAGAATTAGGTTAAAGAAATATATTTACCTCTTCCATCCTTCATGGTTCCCATTAAACCAGAGGCAAGGGATACTGCCTGTGCAGTAGGTAACAGCTTGCTGTGGCCTGAAGAGAGGAAGGGCCAGTCGCCAGCTGCAAGCCTACTTTACACTTATCTAAATAAATAAGATGCTAATTAGCCCCCTCAGCACTCCCAGCACTGCTTGTTCTTCAGCTGAAGCTGTGAGGCAGTGGCTGGTGCATGCAGTGAAATGCACAGCCCTGAAGAGCTGCCGTTTGGAGAGATCACGGCCAATGCAGGGAGCATCGATGGGTGAACCCCTGGTTTGAGCCCTCCCTGGGGCAGCTCAGCTCATCGGGAGGCAGGGAGTCCAGTGACTGGACTGTGCAGTGCCCAGATTGGTGATTGTGGTGACTTGCTGACTGTGCAGTGCCCAGATTTGTTCAGAACAACTGCAGTGATAGGAAGGCAAACTGAACCAGGACAAGCATCTTGTCCAGCTCAGAGGGAGATAGGTAAAGCTGTCCACCATTGCTCTGTCTGAATCCTCCTCAACAGGACAGCACTTTCGTCTTTTCAGAGCCACTGCATAGGCAGAGTGCAGGAACCACAGCTTCCAGGCATGCTACTGGTGCCCTTTTTTTAATACTAAATAATATAGAAAGAGATACTGGCTTTATCCTCAAATATCTGCTAACATTTATTCCCCAGTATTCATGCAGCTTGGGGCACAGAAAGAAAGGATGAGACAGGTAAGAGAGAGGGAAGGGGCTGTAGTGACCACGTTAGATGATTATCTCAGTGATGACAGCATCTCTGTCCCTAAGCACGCTTCTTCAGGTACAGGACTCTGCTGTTGTTTGCTCTCAAAGTAACATCAGAGCATGAGTCTACCTGAAAGAAATAAGTGATGAAACCAGTTTTATTTCATACCCCTTCAAGTCCAGAAATGGGGAAAGAATAATGTGGTATATTCTTGTAGGCTCTTGGTAGAGCACGTGCCCCTGATATTTGCAGAGAGGGAGAATATCTTAGGAGGAAATGCACTTTTTCTCTCCCTTGACCCCTTATATTAATGATTTCATTCTCCGAGTAAAAAATGGCAGGTGGCTTCATGTTGCATATGGTCAATTCAGAGTGTTCATATTCACAGAACTAATATCCTGCCCACAGCAATATGCTTTCTTTGGCTCAGATTTGGGAGGAGATATAATCCTGGATAAACTGCTTGAGGAAGACACATAGCAGTTTGTTTTCCACTCTCCTCGCCTGGCAGAGCAGCAGTAACACACGGCATTTGCTTCCTGTTATTTGAGGTTTATGTTCACCAAAGATCTTTCTGTCATCTGGACGACCTCTGTTCTCTGTGCAAGGGCCCAGGGCAGATTTGTAGGAGTATGTAGGGCTTTTCAAGGGTTGTCCTGTGAGGAGGAAAGTTTTAAAATACCTATATGAAAACTGTCTTCCAGACCACAGCCCAGGGATAGAAGCGATGGACAGCATCACATAGAAGCTGAAGTATAGCAAATAACAGTGAACAAACATCTCACACAGATCAAGCAGTATCACCAGGCTCTCATTCCCCTCAGTTTCTTTTGCCTGCCTGAGAGATATCAAACTGTCCATCACTCAATTTACTGAACTGTGGAATATCAGATATATTCTTATTTGTTGTTGCCATAACATTTCTCTAGGTAAGAAGTAATATTTGGAGATGGATTTCTCTGATTTGCTAAAAATGTTCAGAAGCTGTAGCATTTTGTTTCCATGCAAAATTTCAAAATGAATCAAAATGCTCTGTCATTTGGCCAGATAATGGAGGGGGAAGGGGTAGAATGTGGAGTGCTGCTGTGACTCCCCACGGGAAAGGGAATCTCATATAAGTTTGCAAAAACAGAGAGAGGAAAAAACAGTTTACATAAAATCTGTGAACACAAGGCAGAGATCAGTCTGGAAAAGGGAGAGGAAGATTCAACAATAATATGATCTGGAATTTAGTTCAGGATAGCTTTAAGGCACTTTTTGAACCCTAATGAATAGTCCTCGCAAATGACAACTGTGAATGCTGTCCTACAAAGGAGATGTCTTTGTTCTGACGTAAATAACACAGTAAAAGTTAAAAAAAATATAAATAAACAAAAAAGGGAAATGAAATCCCAGCCAGCAGGAAATCCTCAGATGCATCAAGGGAACTTGGCCATGCTAGCAAGAAGTTTCATGCATTATATCATCAAATTCAAAGGCAAAATACAATTCAAAGATTACATACACAGGAAAAGGCAAATGACGTCCTTTTGATAAGCATTCCTGGGTGAGAGAGTAAACAGGTGGGAAGGCACAGATTGAGCTCTGTCTTCTATTTCCACCTTGTTGGTTTCATAACTACCCCCAAAATTTTGATTTTCCTTCTCTTTCTCCACACCGCAGTTTTGGGAAGAGTATATCTCATATAGTATTCTTGGCAAGTGCAATGGGCCATCAGCATGTCTGAAAAGCTCTCAGGAATTTACCTGTTCTTCAGGTAAACCTTTAGGAATCTCAAAGGTAAACATTGGAAGGTTCTCTACCTTCCTTCCAGGAGTTTC
>JAUBOD010000560.1:6798978-6821599 GCA_032353885.1 Nothura maculosa
TTATTTTAGGTGTTTATATTCAGGTTAGCCTTTCCTCCTGTGTATTTTGCTCATATAGCTTCCAATTCAGTGACCCTTATCATCTAAATTTACTACTTGTTTCCATTTACATGTGCAGCATCGATTTCCCCACAGATGCCCCTCCTTGGGCAGGTATTACTGCCATTTCCTGGGCAGCTACACAGGTTGCACATAACAGAGTCATTCTCCGGGCTGTGACCTGAGCAGTGAGGAATCAACTCAAAGAGAGATACTCAAGTGCAAAGTTTCAGGGACTACTATTGCAGTTTTCTTCCCACACACTTTCTCAGCAGCTTTTATACATGTCCACTCTTCTCTACTTTCTGTCTTTGTTAAAAATACTGCAGGCTAGTGTCATCACAGATACACACTTGCTATAGCACTGCACTTCTAGGAGGACACAGTATTTAGATTTCTGGTAAATAGTAACAGATAATCACAGGTCTTTGATCACATCTCAGATGCTTGGGGCAACAGTTCTCAAATAATGGCACAAGTATTCATGGATATCAGGTATACCTTTATATTGCAAATTACAAAGACATACACAGAAGAGCAGATTCGCTTTGTTTATCATTTTCCTGCCTTGTTTTGCTAGTTAAACTTCTGCATCTGAGGAGAATGTTTCCCAAATCATGCAGGACTATGTAGGTGACCCATGGCACTAGACATAGGTGTTTTTTAAAATGATCTTTTCTCAAATTATTGATGTAAGTTGTTTCTTAAGGGAGAGAATAGATCAGGAATTTCCTTTTTGATTAATGACTTGCAGTGTCTCACCCTCAGATTACTTCCCAGGGGACAGATGGGAGAGAAGGAAAGGATCTTGTCCTCCTTTGTACAGGAAGCAGAAAGCTGAAGTGCTTCTTATCAGACATATTTTTGCCTTTTTGAGGAAACATTTCCCAGCCAAATGCTTCTAGTTTCTTCAACACAATTAAAGGAAAAGGAAGAGGTATGCTTGGCTGGATCAAAATAGGCAGCAGATGCTGAAGGAGAAGAAAGGAAAAGGTAGTCACTTGGAGCAAAGGGGAGACTAGCCTGTCATGCATGTGCACAGCTGACAAGGGCCACATGCCCACAGAGTTTCTATGTCCACATAAGGAGCCACATCATCTTTTTGTACGGAGAGAGACAAGTTATAAGTAGCATTCACAAAAAGGAAAAAAAAATTAAAGATCAGAGATGAAAAAAGTGAAACCAGCTGATACCTATAAGAGAAATGGATATATCTATGACTATGACTATGACTGACTATGACTATGACTATGACTTGTTACAATCATATCACCCAACCTGCATGCAGCTGGAGAGGAATTATCTATCTTTGCAAGTCTTCTAGAGTGTTAGCTTTCCTATGAGCAGTCAAGATCTAGATATTGTGTGCAAAGATGGGAAAACAGCAAGTCTTGACCAAAACAACTTGCAGTCTAGCTACCTCAGATGGAAAGTAGGAGATGAAAAAAAAATAGTGAGCATCACAGACCCAGCCAGTAATGCAGCTAGTCAGGTAAACCAGGTCTATGTACTCCCAGGCAAAGCCATATACTCCAAAATAGATTGCCCTATTTTAGGACACCTAAAGCAAATCTTTCCAGGAAGGAAGCAGTAGAACTGTGGTGGAAAACATGTTCTTGTACTCAGAGAGTGACCACATTATAACAAATTATTAAAAGCAACAACAACAAAATTCTACTTCATTGCAAAAATATCTGTAATTAGTAGGTTGCTCCTTAGGCATCAAGGTAGCGGTTCAGAAACCCAGCAGAAATTTATGAACCAAATATTTCTTTGTCGTTCCTTCTTAACAATGACACACAGAGGTGGCACAGCTCAGTGGAGATTTACTCATGTTTTAACTAGAAAGCCTCCTTCAGACTTAACAAGTTCATATCACTGAGTCCTCTTGCAAATGTGTACCTACATGGTAGCCCTTGGTGGGGATTGTGCTGGAAGTCTCCAAGCTTTCAACTTGGCCACTTGGGTCAAGTGTGAAAAGAGATATGTAGGAGAAAGTATTCTCATCTTCTCATCTAATCAATATTATCTTGTTAATGAATAATTGATAGTGGCCATGTTCTGCACAGTTATTCTCCTAGACCTTATATGTGTGTGCACATACACACACCCCTATGGTAAATTATAGTGTTGAAATTCTCATCAACTAAAAACACCATATGCCATAGATAGATATATGCCATTGCATGTGATTGTCCCTCAAATATTCTTTCATCCACCAAACTTCTGTTCTTGAAAAAAGGGCATCGGTACAAAATTCTCTTCACTCAGTGCTATCATATGAAATTATTTTTAAATGAAAACCTTTCGGTCTAAGTGGGAAAACAAACACAAATATTAGCAGAGTTGGGCTTGGTGAGTTTGCGTCCTACCTCAGGTTATTACAGTGGCTGAAAGCAGGGAGAAAGTAACAGAGAAAGAAAAATCACCAACTGTTCAGAAAGAGTTGGGGGAGGGTAATCAATAAATCATTCCTCTTTGAGCTGTATTTTTCATAAGCAAGAAAGGAGAGCCATTAAAGAACTTCCTTTGTTAAAACCTCGACAGAAATCTCATATCCTGGGGAAAAAAAAATCCAATTGTAGAGCAGGATAAATTCTCTGTTATAATAATGAAAAAAATAAAAAAGACTTAAACATCTTTTCTGACTTACCAGGCTGACTTTATTTTCAGGTAGACTAGTATAACCAAAGATATTTCAGCATCTTCTCACTGCTACTTTGACATCTGTTAAATGCTGCATTTTCACACAAACATTTTAACCAACTCTCTTTAGTCTTAAATAATATATTTGTGTCAGTAAAATGTTCTCTAACGTTATCCATTGAGATACAGTTCACTGAGATACACTTCACTGAGATACCCATTGAGTAACACTGAGATACACTTGATACACATGAAGGCAGCTCTGATTTTCATTTCTGCGCTGCCAAAAAAAGCTAGCAACGAAAGGTTTTGTTAAGGATTTGGTTAGCAGAGGGGTAGAAATCCACATCAAGACTCCAATACAGTAAGATAGATTGGCGACTCTGTGGCTATCATAGTTCATGGCCGCCCTGAAGCATCTGGGGCCTACTTTGTCCTCCCCTGTTCTTTGATGTTAATGGCAGGGGACGATGTAAACAGCAGCTGGGGTGTGATGTTGCCTCCTATTGTCACAGCAAGGTCCAAGCAGGTTTTGCCTGTGGCCTTATTTTCTGTGCTATGGATGCTTTAGGATCATTCCTTTGCTCCCTCAGTACTTTTTCTTCTCCATGAATTCAGGAGGACTGTAAAGTCAGTGCTTTAAAAGCACTTCTTTCCTTCAACATTGTCCCTTTCTCTTATTAGTGCTCCTTTTCTCCCAGGCAGGAACATTTTGATTCTTTCTCAGCAGCTAAAGCAAGATATATCCTTCTGGACCCATGTTCCAGATGAACATTGGTTAGACTATGTGTTGAATTCCTAGTGTTTTTTGAAAACAAGAGCTAAGACTCTCTAACTAGAAAAGTGAAAACTTTTTCGGATAGAGGCGCTATCTTATGACCACCGTTTCTAATGACCACACATTTGCAGCTCTAGCATGATCCTGTGCTATTGAGAGTAAATTTGAGAGTTACAAAGGCTTACTTACAAAGTACGTTTGTGTACTTCCAAGGCCTTGAAAAGTTTAGCTGTGAAATATAAGACTACTTTTAGACTTAACTAGCGTAAAGCTGCTTTCTGCTGTAACGTAGAGCAATACAATGCATATAAAGAGAGATGAAAAAGTGTTTAGAGACATGGGAAGCTTTCCTATGAAGACAAACTCAAAGGATAGAAGCTATCTAGCTTACAAAAAAAATGAGTAGGAAGGAATGCTACAGCTGTATGAAATATGAACAGCCTCGAAGTAGATCATTAATGCTTTTACCTTATAGAAAAATAAAAATATATTCAGTGAAACCGAACGGCAGTTTGGTTTGCCTAGTAAAACCTAGTAAGGTAAAAATGATTAGTTTCACACAATGCACAGCCAGCTTGTGAGACTCACTGGTACTGTCAAGTTAAGAGCTCCGCAGGAACCAGGCAGGGAGTGTATATTATATAGTGTATAGTTGTATGGAAAGGGAGAATATTCTGAAGTAGTGCAGTAAGGATGACTTACAGCCTGAAAGCTTCCAGAATTTGGGAAGGCATAAGCTATCATGCTTCATGACATGAGCTGCAAACTAAAGGCAAGAAAGGGAAAACTATTTACCTTAAGTCAGTGATTTTATAATAATCTGCTGTAGGTTGTTTTCCTTTCTGTGCCTGCGGGCTTTAGAATTTCAAACAGGCTACGCACAGAGCATGCTGTTCAATTAGATGTTAGTTAAATATTACAATCCTGGTACTCATCCTCTCAGACAGGAAAAAAAAGCATTAATAACCACTGCTGCTATTTGATACAAATAATATCTTTAGTAGTTATCTGTCTTTGTCAATGATGACATCCAGAAATTCTATTTTCATAGTAAAATTAATGATAATTTCTAACATGAAATCCAAGGTTGGTGATGAATATTTGTGTATGCATAAAACAAGGGGAGGCCAGCTAACTATGTGAGTGTTTCTTTCCCTTCTTTCTTTTGGGATACATAGGAATTATTTTGAATGTAATCAGATCATCATAAAATATATTTGATCAATTTTGCAACATGTCCCAGTATGCCAGCAGAAATTTGCCAATTGGAAATGTATAGGTTGAACTTCATACTTTCTAAGGTAGATCTCTACAAGAAGCGTCACCACTTAATATCACTAATCTAATGTTAGATGGCCTACATGAGCTGCATTTTTGCCTTATCTAGTATCAGGTCCTTGTTCAGACCTACGTACCTGATATATTCTGATTATTTTTTCTTTAATTTCTCTGAGACATTTACAAGGAAAAGACTGAACTTCTAATTTAATTTCTTCATTTCTTGATGTGGTGTCTAAATCATCTAGCAGTCATGTATGGTAGTATGTGTACAGTAGAGGTGATAGAACCGAGACCTCCTAAGTTACCTTTTTTTCTCCCAAATTCAGTGCCTCTCCTTTCTCCACAGTCTTCAACAAAGTCTTCCAGGACCACTGGTGGCTTTATATAGCCCATCATCTACTCCATCATCTATGTATGCATCACACAAGTTTGGAGAGATCAGCTATGCCAGTGCTTCACTCACTCACTAACTCCTTATGCACCCACTGAACAAAACAGGGGCTGCAGGGGTCCAAGCACCAGATTGCTATAAAGTTTGACTCATCTTGATTGTGTGAGATTTCTGCCAGCTTGGGGAAAGATGAAGTGAGCATTTTTTTCACTTTCTCACATTGAAGTTCTCAGTCACTTGGAAAACTATCAAAATTCTCTGCCTTTCAGTTCAGAAGAAAACAGGTCTTAAGCCTGTTTTGCAGCCATTGCTTCCAAAGAATCCACACTCGCTACCATGTTACTAACTCATCACTGATGGACTGTGATTTACAAAGTTCTGATGATGTAAAAGCAGAGGAGAAAAAAGAGTCATGGTACAAGTTGGAGGCAGAGGACTGCAGAGGCTCATCAGCTGTGACAGGTGACTTTACCTGCTGCAACCTGTAGTGATGATGTCAGTTTTCCATCCAGCTTAGACACTCCCTCTGAAGGTTGGAAAATGAATATTTCTGCTGATTTTATCTACTCTGCCAAAATAAATTTTGTACATGAGAATGGGAGATGGGTTTCCCTTCAGCACTCAGGTATAATCACCCAAGACCTCTACTTAAATGGAAATTTCATTTTCAAGAACTAAAGGCACTCAGGGAATTATTGTCTTTTGCAGACACTGCATCCAGTCAACCGATGCACTTTGGTGTTTTTCTAGCACAGCACACTTCATTTCTTCTGGTGTTCTGATCTGTTATATGATAATCCAAAGGGGTCTTTCCATCTCCCCTTGTGTCACTGCAAATGAGAAAATAATCTGCAAGCTAAAATGTAAAAATGTGCTACACTGCCCAGCACTGATTAACAGCGTGGAACAAATCCAATACCCTGGTCATGTAGCATCTATTGAGCTGACAGAAACCAGGGTTCATGTGCTAGACTAATTATTTTTGCGCAGTTGGACATGTCATCTCTAGGACAATTTACTTCTGCTATATAGCTTGTCTTTTATATGTATACAAGCTTGTGTATACAAGCTCAGTAAAGTCCTTATAAAGAAACTTAGAGTGCGTTTTTAATGACAAAAATAGTGATGATGTATGGGACATGGTGCCTACTTGCATATCTGCCCAAAATCCAGGGAAAGGATGATTAATCTTATCTAAATAGGTCTCTTTCTCTGTATTCTTTCTGAAATGCAATCCTTCTCATTAAAGCCAGGAACTGCCAGCAGTTCTCTTGTTCCTTTCCAGTTCTGTGGTCTTCGTGGGAATCCCTATAATACATATGATACTGATGGAGCTCTTCTGGTGATACCACATGGGATTCACTGCTCAGAAAATTGTCAAAGCATCTACACTTGCATTTTTCTTTCGTTATGTTATAGATTTATATATTACTTTGCACAGGGTAAATTAATAGTAACTAGTTTACTGTGTAGTCATGCTTTAATATCATAATAATCACCATGTTTATGCAGTGACAGAGCTCTAGATCTGCTTTTTCAAACACTATTTTATAAGTTACCTATTTACCTTCTTGTCAAGATGCAGAAAAATAGTCATTTATTTTCACATCATATTACTGAAGAATTATTTCTGGGTTTTTTTCAATGCTTTTGAAAAGAAAAGAGATTTCAAAAGTCTCTTGCTTGTGTTATTATATAATCTCTGTCTTTTTCTAACCTTTGTTGCTAGATAGTAATGTACAAGGTCAGACTAGCTCTTAGGCTGTCAAATATAGCTTTCATTTCTAGAAATAACTTAAAAATGAATTCATCATGAATTTGAACTTGTTTGCTGTCCTCAGTGTCCTCAGTGAAGGAAGGCAGCAATTTCTCTTCTTGATGGACAATTTTGTTTGTCCAGTTTGGTCACTGATGTATTTACAGAAGATTCTTCATTGAAAGTCTATGTAGTAACATCTATCGCTTGCTGAGTTCTGGTCACTAATTTATTAGATTTCTTTGAAGGTGAGAATATGGTGTTGTCAGTTCCAGTGCATTCCCTGGGGATATTTGACAGGTGTGGCAGACCCAGTGGCCCCTAAATTCTTTCTGCAATGTTATCAAGATGAAGACATCTTCAAAACATGTCCAGCACCAAACCATTCGCTTGCTACAGTAATCAAATGCATTCAGCTTGCCTGGAAAACCCTGGTTTATTGCTGCATTTGGCACAGTGTCTGTGGCTTTGCTGTCATTTCTAGGGACTTAGATGTGAGTTCCTCTGCACATAGGGCAGGGCTGGGACTGCGTGGGCAAATAATAACAAGTTTATTGCCATCACATTCCCCTAGTGCTTGTGCACAGTCAGACAGGTACACAAAAAGCTCTCTGTATTTACAGATCCATTGCTTTCAGTTGTTTTCACACAAAGGAAAATTAGAGCTGTGTGGGGCCGCCCACAACCATTTTCCTGCTGCTGTTACCACTGAGAAACACATTTCAGATAGATGCTCAGCACCAAAAAGCAGGCTGGCAATGAAACCCACCATCTGCAGGAGAGCAGACCTGGAACATTAGGCTGTCTTTTTTTCCTCCCTCTTCTTTTTTTTTTCTCAGAAACTCCAAAACCTAGAGGGAAATAATAGCAACTGATGCAGTAATCACTAGGAGCTTAGATCAAAGATTAGATCCTGGATGCTAGATACTGATCAGATCCATGGTGAAAAGCAGTTGTCCTCCAGGCACTGATGAGCTTTGTCTGCCAGAGCTTACCAGCCTGCTTGATGCCTGGTCTGAAAGATGACTAACCTATCAAAGGAACACTTAAGGGGAAAACAACTGCAGAAAAAAACCAAGAAATGATTTGAATGATTTGCATCTCTCTTTATTATAGAAGAGCTTGGAGAGGTTTCCATAGCATTTACTTTGTGCAGGAGTTGAGTCAAACTAGCTCAGATTCAAATGTAGGAGAACTTTTAGAATGAAGTAATGCAATGGACAGTAACAAACCATCAGCACCAGAGCTCTTCTCCCACACCTTAGCAGAAATGTCAATATGACACTGCCGAAGTACTGATGTTGGGATATAACCTACTGCTTATATTGGCCATGGTACCAGAAGGAAAAAAGGGGGAATTATGACACTGTTCTTTAAAACAAGAAGCAAGAGGCAGTCTGAGAAAGCAATAACCAGCACTTCTGTTGTTCATGCCAGGAAGAGTGGAAGAAAATGTGAGAAAGATGAAAAATAAAGAGCCTGTAGATATAAATGGTGCAATAGGGAGGAATTATGGCAGTTTTTGTAGAGGGAAGTCATTCTTCATGGATATGTTGGATCAGTAGGACACTAGTCTGAACTGGCCATTCTTTCTGCAAAGCAGCACTATGACCAGTTGGAATCAGAGGATGGACTGTTACTGCCAAAAAGACATCTGAATATTCAAGTTTTACATTAATTTACTTTGACCAGGTTTTGTGTTTTTTGGATGCGTTTTTTTTCTGAATGCTGATGCAGTTAAGCTGTTCCGGCAATGAGGAATGTGAATGAGCCTGTTGGAGATGTGTGCCCAAGTACTTGTGAACAAGAAAGTTGTTTTTTTTCTCATGTAAGTGTTCTTGCCAGAGACACTGAACAGGAAATTGGCATAATGGTGCTTTCTTGAATGGTACTAGTAACAGCACTTGACTTCTAGGAAGTTTTTAATGGTCCAACAGGGATTTAAGGAAGAAAGTTGTAAATATTTGTGGCTTAAAAACAGATGAAATGAAAGAATATATAAAAATATACAATCAAAGGACAATAGACAAAACAACTCAAGTCCTCTTTCATTACAAATCATTTGCTCATTTCTTCTCACTGAGTTGAATTTTATTTATTTCATAACTCATCGGATGTTTTGGCAGGCACAAGCATATGTAGGTGGCCAAAATGTGGTCCCACACATGTCTCAAGTTCATATATCCACTTCTTCACCTTGTTCTTGTATATCTCTGCAGAAAATCTATGAGCTGGCTTGACTATGGGGCCAGAAATGTGGTCTCACATGGAGGAATATCTCTCCAGAACTGAAACATGGCAAATTAACCAAATAACACAGGAAACTTTGTATTCTAGATGCTCAAACCTGACATTTTTCCTTCCTAGCACTCTAGTGGTCATGATGTCAAGAGAGCTTTGATTCAGATAGATTAGTCATAAGGTCCCATTTATCTCCTATTCAATGATGTAGCTCAAAGAGCCCTAGCAATATATAAATCATTCTTAGCCCCCAACATGAGTGACAATGGTTAAGTCTGACTGCCCTAAACAACTTCACTGTACCATTTATACTTAGCTTTACAGCTCCCAAGTCATTGGAAACCTACTTATCTATTCAGGGGGCATTCTGTTCCTCCAGAAATCTTCCACACATTTCTTTCTCTCCACAAATGCTGTGATAACAGCTGAAAAGTGACAGAAAAATAAAGCTGTGTAATACATGTGAAATGCAAAATGGTTGCTCTGCTCTGGCATCATTTCCACACTCATTTTTCCTCATCACCTACAAAGATGAGGGTCATAAGTAGAATAAAGTGAGGACTGTGAGAGAGGGTAATGCCTTTTATTAGATTAATTGATACTATTAGTCTAACTGCGACAGCGGGTTCTGTTAGCTATATTTATATTGAAAACAGATCTTCAGAAAATATAACTCATAAATTTAGAGGTAATGAAAAACAGAGGTACACTGAGATACTGAGCTGCCACTAGGACTTCACATTTTCATGAACCCCAGCATAAGAAACAGCTACTTTGCTTCCAACACCGAGACAGAAAGCAATGCCAATGCAAGCATACACAGGATTCAGGGTGAGGGGGAAATCACTCTTTGGAGAGAAATCAATAATTTGGACTCTAGTTCTCCCAGGTGCAATGCAAAATGAGGGAAAAGGTTTTTTAGGTTGTTAGAAGAGAAGAAAAGAGAGGAAAATGAACAATGAAATCCCAGCTACCAATGATGACCAGCACTTTGTGTCTTTTGAGGGATTAGAAGTAAAGTCTCTGCTGAGAAAGGCCATGGAAAAGTGTCACGCAAGATGGAAAAAGCTACAACGGTTTCCTCAGAGTGATGTAGCTCCTGGTGCTAAGGGTCAGTCCAAAGTCACTGCACTTCTCCATCTCTCATATTCTAGAAAACTCCTAAATTGGCCTCTGGAGGAGAGCCACAGCTTTGTCCCAGTAACAGATGTTCATGGTAGCTGATGAGAGGGTGTGGTTTTGTTGTTGTTGTTTTGAGTGCCAGTGCATTCAACTTAAGTATGTTGGCACCCCACTGCTTTGTAGAGCAGCAAAGGAACAGTAATTGCCAACTGATTCATTGAGCAATGACTGTTTCAACATTAGAAAAATTATCCAGGAGCACTTGCCTGGCTCTTCAGGATTTATCAGCAGCTCTTCAAGATGCTCTTGAACTACAAGGAGGAGACATAGATTAGGTCTCAAGGGGCTGATCTGGAGCTGAAACTCTTCCAAGACTGTGTGTGCACACACAGTCACACACATACAGATTTATTTTGGCATGAATTCCACATTATATTGTACATTTGTGGAGAAGAAACAAGGAGAATCTGTATTTAAAACAATAGTGTGGGATCAGAAATACTTCCCTTCCCTTATTTGGCACTAATATTTATGAAAGTCTGACTTTCTCCTTCCCCATCCATAGGAGAGGCTAATACTCCTCCCATTCCTCTGGAGACTTCTGTATCTAGTTTTAAGAGTACCTGTCCCATCAATAGAGCCAATTCCAAAATTATTACACAAGTAAAATTCATTCAGTCTTGTCTAGGAGAAATCTGTGCCCTATGCAAGCAGTTTGAACCAGATTTGATATGGTCTGGCTGTCAGACTTCTAACATAGGACTGAATATAGTAATAATAAGACAATACATTACACACTGTGTTTGATTTGAGCAAAATACTCCTCAGTCTCTTTCAATAGGCTCTGTGGCTTCACCAGAGCTGAGATGGTTAAATAAAGGAGAAGATAACCATGGTCTCGCTACGGGGAAGGGCAGGTTTTAACTCATTAGCATTCAGAAAGAGTCTCCATCCTAACACGGAAGGCACTGCAGAAGATTCGTGTTGATACCCTATAGTCAAATCAGGCTGAAAACAAAAATGTATCATTATCTGGGCACATCTTGTAATTCTTGCTCAAACGTTTTGCATAATTTGCTGCTACTTTCAACTTGTCTATTCCCCATGTGGCAATGTTTGACAAAGGGGAAACAGTAAGCCATCTATTCTTGGAACATTTTCCATTGCTTATTGTCATATGGCTTCAGGCCAGACTCTAACTCAAAGGAGAAAAAATACATACAATCAGGAGTATGAACAGGGCTGCTTAGTGGAAATCAATGCCTCTTTTAATAGCAGGTCAGTAAATGGTTCATTACCTCTCTCACCCAGATCTAGGGCTGGGGGGAGGGAAGGGTGTTTTGACTGAAACAAGATGACTTAAAGATCGTTCTCATTAAATGCAGTTAGAGAACAAATTTACTACTTAGCCATGATGAAGGGAGAGCAAGGAAATGTATGAAAAGTGCCTTCTGCTTATTTGTGTGGTTGTGCAGTAATAGGGTGTGTTTGATGTATCCGTGCCTCAAAACTGCCACCTAAGAGCACTTGGAACTTCCAGTTTGATAGAAACCTTTTCTTTGAAGCTCGGATTTTTTTTTTGTTGATAGAAAGAGCAGTTCAGGGTTGCCATTAATAGGTATGATGAAAAATTAGGGAACAAAATCATGCCTGCACATCTGTCTTTGGTCTTGTGCTATCAGCTTTGAGGCTGAGCTACCTCCCACTCTGAAGTAATCTGCGTTTTTCAGAAACAAAAGTACCCAGTTCAGTGGATACAAATAAGGGCAGCGTTTGATATACAGACTTTCATATAGATTATCTAAATACTGAAGTTGTAGGAGAGATGGTCCATTTTTGGAAAGAATTAATGATTTTGACACTCACCAGAAAACAGGGAATGATTTTTCCTCCCCTCTAAACAAAAGGAAAATGAAATCATTAATGCTTAATATTTATGCTTAAAAACTATTCATCTCCAAAAAATAAATTAAAGCATTGTTGCCTAATTCCAGTCAAAAACACATCACAACTTAATAATTTTCTCTCAGATTCATTGATCTATATTTTTGTGTGTATGTAGTAAATGCTAATAAAGCCATGCAGTGAGTAACTGACACTGCCTCACGTAGTGTTGACATTTACTTATTTGCAGGCTGTGGTGAGATGCTCCTGGGGCATTTTGCCATGGGCCTGTGGAGGCAGAAGCAGCGCAGAAGCAGACACGCCGTGTCCCACGGGCAACACCACCACCCTGGTCATGTGCTTGGCAGTGGAGGCCCCTGCTGAAGGAGCACATGAGGCTCAGGGACTGTTTGCACCTCAGCTTCCCTCTCCTTGCCGCAGTGAATGTTCACTCTTGCTCTGTGGTCAGATTTTATTGAATCTGAGGCTCGTCTGTGCTCAGATCAGGACTGGACATGGTAAATCTGTGCAGTGCATGAGCAGGGCACAAACAAATGCTCTGTTTCAAGTGCTGCCAGCCCTTTCTAGGAAACATCCTTGGCTGCAAAAGTGGCTTTCAATACATAGCCAGACTGATTTACAAATGAATAGGTAAAGACAGTTTCTGCACTAGGGACTGTACTCTAGGAGAATCCTCTGCTTTGTGACTTGTGCACAGAGAGGAAGGGAGGAGGCAGGGGACCAAACACAGAGCTTGCCACATTTTTATATCAGCCACTTTCAAATAATCGTTTTAGTCATAGCACGATGACAACTTGCTGACACAGAGTACAAGGAGCACACAGGTTTCCACACAAGAGCAATCCCATTCCACTAGTTAGCTTCCCATCCTGTATGGCTTATTGTTTATACTCAAAAGCTTCCACTACACCAAAGCAGTTTGCACAAGCAAGGGGGACCAAGGTATTACAATAAAAGTAACTTATGATGAGGGAACTTGTAATTTGGCTTAGGCTGATGTTCTGGAAAGAATCTTGTCTCCATGGTATTAGAGAAAATCAGCTTTGGGTGGTTTTTTTGCAGCTTGAAAATGCTCTGGGATCTTCCATAAAGTGTTAATTAGAGGAAGGTGTCATTGAATTTATTTGCATCCTAAATGTTGCGGTATATTCCTTTGACAAAGACAGGGAGAAAAGAAGAATGCTTAGGCTGCCACTGGAGTTAGTTAGAGCTGATAAGCCTAGTCAAGCCAGTGCAAAATCTCCATGTGGTGTTGCAGATAAATGACAGGCAGACGGGTCTTCTCTGGGCAGAATGCCAGTGCATCTCCTGCAGAGCAGCACTGTGCTGCTTTAAATGGTGTGGCAATAAATAAAAAATGGGTAAACTCACCTGCTGAGTATATATGAGAAGTGTATAAACTCTTTATTCCCTAAATTGGAAACAGATAAGCTCCTTTATCTGTCTTCACCCTCAGCAGCACATAGGTTTATTGTGAGGAAACCAGTTTTCCCTCCGAAGCAGAATGCAATTACAGTGAGATTGTCCTTGTGCCTCTGATGACTCTGCGTGAGTAACTGAGTAACACAAGTTGCCAGAACCACTAAAAAGAAGAGAAATGCCCGAAGCACTGCTGCAGTGATGCTGGGGATTCACACTTAGCATTTCTGACAAGCTGGCAAGGAGAACTCCATCATGCTGTCAAAGAAATAACAAGCAACATGCACAGAAGGGGACTGTAGGTCTTGGCAGAAGCGGAGTTGGAAAGAACTCAGGGGAAAGAAGCTGGCCAAGGACTTGTTGCTACCAAATGCCTTGGCATGGAGGGACCCTGGTGAGGAGGGACCTTGTTGGGAGCCAAGCCATCGTGACCCCGCTCTTAAGGAATTCTGTTCTAACCATAGGGAGAGTCACAAAACTGAGCTGGCTTCTTTACTTCACTGAAGAAACCATATCTGTCTTCCCCAAAAAGATGCTTAAGAAGTTGCCCTGTTATTTTTTCTCCTCGCAGTGTAGGGGCAGATGGGCTATGGGCTATGTCTTATCCCCATACTCTGTCCTTATTAACTGCTTGTGGTGCTCCTGAATTACAGGCACTCAGCTTTACTGCCTGCTGTGGATACAGCTAATTCCCATCCCTTAACTGCTTCCCTTCTGAAGCATTCGGAATCTCTCATCTGTTCTCCCTCCTCACGACTTGCAACTTTTTTCTCTAACATGTATGTTTCAGATGTTTTTTTAGCTTCCTCTAGTTCCTCTCCTGTCTCTCCTCATTCCTTGTTACCTAGGAATAGTTTCTCTTTTCCCTCCATAGCATTTTTGGGGGTTTTTTTGGGCATATTTTGCTAAAGATGAGCTTCCCAAATTACAGAATAGCTTGAAAGCGTGATATGTTTTTCATATTCACAGTAAGCTTGTCACATTCACATCCATAGATGCATACATGTTTAGCAAGTGCATGCGTTTTAGAAAAGCTGTTTCAAAATGCAGAAGATCAGAAAAAACACAATCATGGAATATCAGTGTCTGTCATGGTCCCACTCTGCTGTTCATCACCTTCATTCCTGAGCACCATTGATATAGTCTCCATATTCCTATAGTTACATATGGGTATGTGCTCTCCAAGGCATGTAAAGGAAATGCTAGTCCCTCTAACTAGCACATCTTGCACTTACCTAGAGAAGAACATCTGTTTTTCAGCATTTGCATAGTAGGAGTAAGCTAGACAAAGCAGGATGTCTGAGGTGTCTGCGTTAGCTATTCTTATTCGTCAGCTTACAGACTCTAAATACCTTAGGAGTTGAATTAAGTCTGCTTTTTCTTTTTGCCTTTTTTTTTCTCTCTCTAATTTATTCTGTGGAATAAGACCAACATAGCAGCAGTGACTACAAAGAAGACTTCAGAAATCACATTTCAACTTCTATTGTACCTTTCAAGTTTAACCTAAGATAGATTGTAATGATGATGGTGAATAACCAAAGTTAGGCAGAGCTGACCCAAAACAGAAGTGAACGCTAAATCAGTAAGCTATGACCGGTGAATACATACTGGAGAAATATGAAATAATGAAAAGAAGTGAGGATAGAAATCATAATTGTCACCATTGGTGCCAGTTTCTTAGGCAAGAAGCTCTATTCTTAGAGATATAGGAAGAGTCATAAACTAATTAAAGGTCATTTAAAAAGATGGCACCCTTAGCTATGATGAAACTGTTCATGGGCTTAATGTCTGCTCCGACTCAACAGTAAATATTGATAAGTTGGACACTCCTATATCAATGAAATGGCTCTCATGAGATTAACATTACAAGGAACAACAGTGAATAAAATGACAGGCACTATCCAGTTTTGCTTTCTCCATTCCTGGCATTGCATGAGATTTGCTTTCGTGAACCCCCGGGGCTACAGGTAACTTTTGCCAGAGCCAGGGGAATCTGGTTCAGATGCCTTTTGCTTTGTACCATGTTCAACAAGCCAAAAGGACAAAGAGCATTTGCTCTTGTATTACAAGGGTCATATTTAATAGTCACATTGGGGATTTGACGTTCTAGTTACTGCTTTCCAAGCCTTTAAATATGGTTTTTTCCTGTACAATCCACAATTTTATGCTTTGATCAGTCAGTTTGGTGGTCTTTGTTTGATAACAGGCTTTGGCTTTTTATCATTAAGAATAGATTAATAGAAAACTATTCCATTTATTAAAAATGCATTATTTTTTTAAAAAAGATACCTGAAATAATGCCCCTGCTGAACAAGTTACAGCTGGATGATCAAAACAGGCACTAGTGGGTGAACAAGGCAAAAAAAAAAAACCCAAAACAAAAAAAAGCCTGAAATCAGCTTGATTTAAATGAGATTTGAATCTATGCGCAGTTGCTAAAGCAAATCCTACGCATCTCTAACTGTATTCATTCAAAAAAGTGAAAGCATGGCAAACATTTTGTGTGCAGGCCTACAGAAATAGCACCAATTAACCAACCCCAGCCAGTTCTCTAGATAAAAAATTCTTACTCAGTAATTCTTATAAGAGTAACATGTCAAGAGAGGGCTTTTTTTTCCCCTGAGGCAAAAAAAATCTTTAAAACATTTTTTTTTAAGAAAAAAAGAAATGTCAAGGAGAGAAAATATTCTATTGGT
This sequence comes from Nothura maculosa, assembly GCA_032353885.1. NCBI lineage: Eukaryota > Metazoa > Chordata > Aves > Tinamiformes > Tinamidae > Nothura > Nothura maculosa. The sequence goes on from JAUBOD010000560.1 coordinate 6,815,253, forward strand.
AACAATTTTCATTTACACTGATGATCTTTAGGAAATTTCATTAGGAAAAGTCCAGTAGCATGTTCCAAAAAGAAGCAAAGAAAATGAGATCAATTTGCCAAAGATACTCTCATCAGCAGGAACACACAGTCTGTGGTCTTTCAGTTTCCTGACTTTGGGACTTTCTTGCTGCAGACATAAGAAAGAGGGATGGTTGGTCATTAGCTTGACTCAAGATGAGAGTGATGTCTTGCTTTAGTTCTTACTGTGTCATTACCTCTTCTTAATTAAAATATCCCATAATATTACTTCTCCTTAGGAAGAAATAGCCTCTAAAAGCTTTTAAAAACCTCAAGACTGAACAGTAGAACTTATATCCTCAATAACATGAGAAAAAGGAAGGATCTCTTATCCAAAATACATAGAAGCAAATCCATGGGGCATATTAGCCAAACAATTGCAGAAAAGATATCTTCATTCCTGAGACAGTGTCAACTAGCGATGCTTTTGACTGCTTGTTTGTGGGAGGAGAAAAAAATATATTAGAAGATAAAGATATTAGTTTCTGAAAAGGTGCTGTAATTCTTCTTTCCATACACTAGGCATAAATTGCTGCTGGAGGGTTTTCTGATAGTCATCCAATTGGTCTGAGATTTCTGCTCACTTGAAAAATGTGCAAAACTCCTGCAAACACTGCAGGAAAAGGTCACCTTCTACGCCAGCTATATCATCAGCGTGGAGCCCACCAAAACGTTTTGATCTCCACAGCCATGATCCTGAGACTATGTGGCTTGTTTCCAGGGACTTGAACGCTGGATCTGACTCATATTCCCTATTTTGTTTATATATTCATCATATTTGCTTCCCACCTTGCCTTGGCTTAGCTCATGTCACAAAATTAGAAAATGAGACAGATTTGTCAGGGACCAAATATAATCTCTGGTTTGACTCAGCGGTGTTTATGTTGAGATATCCAGACCTAATGTGCTCCAGAAGGTTGAATGATACCAGAAAGGGCAGTTTATAATAACCTCCCTGTTATTACCTCCTCACAGAAGAAAAGCCCACCCACATATATTATTTAGCGTCCTCTTGTATCTTCATTAAAAACAGAAAAAGAAACACATAAATATGCCCTTTAGATTCTGGGGTCAGATTTTAACAGTCTCTAAAAAGACTTGCAATTTTTTCCCAGCTGTAAAAGTCAATCTCTTTAAAGGTATTTCTTCCTCCACAGACTGTTTTGCTTTTAGCTTCATGTGTAACATAAGATCATTCTGATTTCAAATTTTATCTTTCTTCAAATACTAGATAATGTTTTTCTCCAGCTCTGACTCCGGCTATTTTGTAATAAATCCTTGGGCAGATGTGATGCATAAAGTGATTAGAAGTGGGGTTTCCCAGCAGAGGGGAAATGTGAATATCAGGTACGGTGCTCTGGTTTTTGTAGGCAGCTGTTTTCTTTTCAAGAAAATGGTGCATCTCAGAGGTCGGCAGATGAATCCGTGTGGGCAGCACTTGCAGAAAGTGGATGCCTCAGGCTTGTGTGGTGCCCCAGGGAAAAAGGGATCAAAGAGCCAATAGAGCAGGCATCAGTAGCTAACAGAAATAGGCTCCAAGGAAACAAGCACAAATACAAAAGCACGGGAAAAAAACAGTCTACTATGCAACTAAGCTATGAAATTGACTCAAGAAATGATGGAAAGGCACTCGCCAGCTCAGGGAGGGTGAGGATCGCTTCCCACCTGCCAGGGCGGAGAGCACATCGTGTGGGGGCAGCAGGGAAGCACCAACATGCAAGGAGATCACAGGGGCTGAAGACCCCTCTTTGCCTCCGTGAGCTATGCACCCACATGCACTGGGGCACGGGAAAGTGGAATGACCTAACAGCAGATTCACAAAGTCAAGTAACAGCCAGTAATTGTGGCTATTCCTTGTGCTCCAGCTCTCCTGCCTGGCTACTGCACAATTCCTGCATAAACAAGGCTCAGCTTCCTGACCCCTTCATTGGCCTGAGGACTTTCTGAAAAGAAAGGAAATAGAAGAGACTCTGCATGAATCTCTTGCCTTCAAATTATACAAATGCAATCTGCCTGAGGTGATATGGGAACACAAATCTGCTGAATCCATATCCTGTGCCTTACCCATAAATCTTGCCATCTTCTCCGTTTGCCTTCTCCTGACAGGAGCACTGAGTTCCTGCCAGAGTGGCTCTGCCTGCTTAATGGAGTAATAACAGCCACAAGAAGGGTTTGAATGCTTGGTCTCCTCAGATATGGCTCCTATCCATGTGCCTGTAGGTGTATTACTGAGGTTTCAACAATAATGTTAAAGCTCTATTGCAGAGCAGGGTGCTTGGCTTGAGATTGTCTGCACATGTTTATTACCAGGTGCATAAGAGCAGTAGTGTGGGCTGAGCCAGGTGGCCTGTATCACATCCCTTCAAGGTAATATCACTATATCCTTTCCACTAAACACTCACCTGTCTTACTGCCAATGCGCAAACTCTGCAGGAGAGCTCACTGCAAACATCCTTTCAGAAAGGGAGCTGAATTCAAGGCAAATACAGAGTTCAGCTTTCAATCCCAACCAGCCCATGTAGTGACACTTCTACACATTGTCTTTCTTCCAACCACATATTCTCCTGAGACAAGGGACAAGTTACTTCCTGGCACTGTGTAAAAGCTAAGCTAGTAAGATCAAGCGCGTGGAGTCCCAAAAAGGGGAACCATGTGTTTTAATATGGAAATATAGAGTCTTGCCTAAACTATTTTTTTCCTTTTGAGCTCTTTGGTTTGTTGGCTACAGCAAGTTTCCTGGATGAGGCTGAAGCCATAAGTTAGAGCAATATGGCAATTTGTGCAACACATTCCACTTCAGTGCAGCTCAGGATATATTGTTTTTGTGTGCAACCACATTCATCTCAAAACCAATAAACATTTCCACAGCATTTGGCTTCTCTTGCTGCTTAGTCTCCACCTTGTTGTGATACTTCTCTGCTTTCTGATGAAATAATCATTTCCATGGCTACCAGCTGTGATGCTACAAACACAGGACTGTGGCCACGGGTGGTTGGAATAAGCACAAGAAGATGAATACCTCGGCACTGCAGATCCCAGTTTGCCATCTGAGTTTCCTTAGTATTAATAAAAGATTAGTGACTTGACTTGCAAACAAAGAATGATGTGTTAGCATCATCATAAGTTTATTGGGAAAGAAAGAGCACCATACGATCTGCAGAACAGATCCCTCTTTTTAACAGGTACCTTACAATCACTAGCTGGCCTCAAAGTTGTACCTATGAGGGCATTCACTACTACCTGGGGATTTGTTACTGTGAGTAGGATTGGGCGGCTCAGAGCATTGCTCAGTAATCACCTTGTTGACAAATGCAGCAGGACAGCTGTGAGCCCAAGATGTTCCCTTTCCCACTGGCCAGGCATCATGGACAGGACTCATGTGAAAATATTTTGATAGCTTGTGAGAATCTGAGTTGAAAATAGAGATTCTTCTATAGCAAAACTCCCATATCTTTCTTGTCCAATAATTGCATCTTTTTGTATTGGAGAACTAGTGGATCCCTCTGTGATGATTCTTACAGTACAGAACCCAAAAGAGTGACCTAACCCACAGCAGGTGACAAAATGCCTTTCTAAGGCCGTCCCACCATGAATGGAATAACCCAGAGCCCTTAAAATGAAATGTATCCTACTTGATCAAAAAGAGTAGAGGGAAAATCTAACAGGAGCCTTACCTCAACAGATCATTCCACTGTCTAATGTCACATTAATTTTGTGGGGAAAGCATTGATGCAAGGAGCTATAAAGTTAGAAATAAGAGGCACTGGTGTTTTAGATACACTTCTAATCAGTATTTTTAGAGCATTTATTGTACGTGCTTATGATTCTTATATTATTTTGGTTGCACAGGCCAGATTTGGCAGCGTGATGGACAGTTTCTATAAGGTGCTGTGTACCATGGGTTTCTAAAGGAGCTGGTGGAGAGGCACTCTCTGAATGCTTGCTGAGTTGTTGGATTCATAATTATGAGAGCTAGGAACAAACTCTTATTTTCTTCTGAACTGTTGTTTTAGTGTCTTTAGAAAGTTTAAGTCACAGAAATTAAGCTTTTCTTTAATATACTGTTTAACAAACTGCTTAGACCAGTGATAGTAAGATAAGCAATCTCCTCTTGTGTGCTATCATGACATACTGGTCATAAGGGGCTCCTTTTTCAGAGTTGCCTGGGTGCTTTTGGTCAATAGAATATTCTATTCTGTTGCACAGAAATCTGAGGAGCCAAGAAGCCTGGTCTTATGCAATGAAGCTCTTCTTTTTGTCATAGGGTGTAGGGCTTGTGTTGCACTGAGGTGTTTCCTTCTGGACGCAGATGGGGAAATGGCCTGAACACTGGACAGTGACACTGATAGAAGCATCATTGACACAGGGACATCACACTGTCACAATACAGTCCTTGAGGTGGAGACTATGAATCTGAAAAGGCTAATGATAAAATTATTCCACCTCGCTGTCCGTAGGATCAATAAGTAGGAGACAGGCAAATTTGTCACAATCCCTTCTTGTCAAGCCTTGTTCATACTCCCCTTCAGATATGATTGGTGCAGATAAATCACACTAGAGCCTGTCTCAACATCTCCCACTTATTTGTTTTAAGAGATTGGTGCAGTTGCATTTTATTTCTCTCTCAATACTATTTAAAGAAGGGGAACAATCTTTAATGTGTCTTTAATCCATCACATACACTACAGAAGAAAGTAAAAGCCTCAGGATCCCTGAGAAGAGGTATAGACTAAGAATGCTGCTCTCACTGTCATTAATCAGAAATTGGAGCAATTTTCCTGAATTCAATCCTTTTACTGTGGTTTTATCATTTCCAATGTGAGCATCAACTGTCCTCATTGTATGCAGGTACATAAATGTATTCCCTGCCTCTGAGAGAATATGTTAACTCAGAGGACAAGTTTGATGTTTCAGATCAGTATTTCTTATGAGTTGCTGCTACAGTGGTAGCTTGGAGACTACACAGGCAAATAGGAAGAGCTCCAAGGAAATCACAGGCTGAAAGAGCCTCTTAAGCAACAAACAGAAGAGATGTAGGTTGGAGGGGGAAGGGCAGGAGGGACATAGGATCTAAGCAGCCAAGGGACCGTGAATTCTTACTGACCTTACCCTTGTGCTGACTCGTGTAACATCTCTCCACAGAGAATAAAATGGAGAAGAAAAACATTAGAATTTCATCTAAAAGGTGGATGAATCTTATTAATTCAAATAACAATTAAATCCAATTCCAAATATTACTAATCCTTTATCTCACTCGGTCATGCCTCTCTTCTTTCTTGCATTTTTTCCCAGTTGTTGGCAGTCTCATCCTGCCAACCCTAGCTAAAAGCTGTTTACCAAAGAGAAGGGAGAGTTGCTATTCCCTGAAATGCTCTTATTTCATTGTTGCTTAGTTCTCTATCTTATACTGTTATTAAAATTTGTAAATGTTAACTTTGCATGCTCTTAATATTTAGCTCGTTTTAACCCTGACTCATTCTATTTATTTTCAGAATGTATGCCTCTACAATTTTTCTCAATACTCATACTAATTTTTTTAAAACTACAGCATATCTTCATTTATTTTCAATTGTAAGCACTTACGTAGAATCTATTTTCAGCCTGACTTTAGCTCTTTTCCACTTCTTGTTGTCTGTGTCTTGCTTTTCCTTTGTTTGGAATTATAACAATTTGCAACTTCTCTGTCTCCTTGGCTTGGAGCTCCTATCTACCCATCAGAAACATTCATTCTATTTACACTCTTCTCTGAAGAAAATACCTCTGAGTGTCCACTGAGTCATCTAATGAATGTTTAAGCATTGTATCTCATACCCCATTGTACAGCAAAGATAGAGCTGAAAATGCCAGGAGACAAATTATCTCCATAGCTCAGTTTATTGTTTAGCAAAAGATCAAAATGAAGATCTTAAAGACAGATTCTATAGGAAGCCAGCATGCTTACCAATGGGAAAAAAAATACCAACTTTCCTCTACTGGTAATGAATCTTCTCTTTCTTTCAGCTGGTCCCACTCCTCCCTTTGGAAAGCTAATTACAAATGTAGGGCACGCAAGAGGTGGCTGCACAGCATTCGCACTCTGTGCCCTCACGCAGCCATACAGCAGATGACGGGGTTATTCCAGGGTTATAGGTTACGCTCTGTCCCACATGGAGAAGCAGCACCAGGGATGAGGTCACTGCAAGCTTGTTCAGGGAGCTCCTGTGAGGTTATCCTCAAGCTAGCCAACAAAGAGTTAAGGTTGCTCAATAAATGAAGTGGCATCAAACAACAGAGGCTTGAATATTTCTT
>JAUBOD010000560.1:6821699-6832180 GCA_032353885.1 Nothura maculosa
CTCAAGCTAGCCAACAAAGAGTTAAGGTTGCTCAATAAATGAAGTGGCATCAAACAACAGAGGCTTGAATATTTCTTCCCCTATAATATAATCTGTCGGCTGGCGGGAGCCTCCCTTCGTTTAACTGGGGCCTTTTTCTCAGACTAATCAGGGTGGGTGCTACTCGCACAGCTGCAACATTCATTTCCAGTTTGGGGGTAGAAGAGGAGTTATTTTCTCCTCCTTTGTGTCATCTCAGAATGAGCAATAAGAAAATAAATAAATAAAAATCCCCTCTGTGCAGTGTATGATACTAAGAGATCATTGTATGCAGCACAGCCCTCTCCTCCACCCACCCCGTCACCCTCTGGATACAACGCTAACTCTCATTAACTGGACTTTTCATATAGAGACTGTTGCCCAAATTAATTTAGAATCATTTATTGGATCTGATTCATATCAACTTAATAGGGCTTCAGTTAAGTGCAGAAAATCCATTTCTCACCAGCAGTAATTGCAAATGTGGTTAGAGGATAACCCCTTCCAGCACATTCTGCCGCAAACACCAAGAGGGCTCAGCAACGCTGTCCCTGGAAGTGTTAAGCTCTCACAGGCTTCACTGAAAGCTGGATGGGATAACCCTAAGTTATTTCAAAGGCTTAATTCTAGCTGGTACAATGTCCATCATCCATAAACTCCTGTCTGTGCCTGAACAAGCTTTAGCTCATGTATCCCAGCAATGAGGAAGAAGCTATTGCTATCCCAAAAAGAGGATACCTAGCCAAATAAGCAAAATAACTCATCTCTACAAGCTATTTTCAGTAGGAACTGAAAATTCCTTTGTCCATACCTTTCCTTGCTGCCTTCAAGAGTATGAAGGAAAGATGGAGGACAGCTCTACAGGCTGCTTTTGAAACATGATTTCTTCTCTCATCCATTTGCAAATCACTATGGCCCTGCAGATAGGCCTGTGTGGAGGAGAGATGGAGATTGTCCCTGTGTTCACCTGGTCCCACTTGTGTGCCGTGCTGGTGTGGCAGCGGCCTCCTTTCCCATTGCAGTAGGATGGTGAATTTCTTGATCTGAGGTCCCACACAGCAGCCCCATGAGTACCCACTGGGACATGCAGACTGGGTGCTCCCTGGGAACCTCACATAGCCACCCTGACCCTGCCTACTCCGTTGGCCAGGTCATTAACAGAGAGGAACAAGGACGTTTTGCTTCCAGCAGTTCCTCCGGGGTTCATCCTCCAGCGGCTGCCTGCAGTTTACTGCCTGCTCTAACAATTCAGCTCACAGCAGTGATTCCCTTTCATGTCCCAATCTGTCAGGCGGGAGAGTTTTTTTTTTCTTTTTTTTTTCCAAAAAAAGGGGGCTGTTCTCCCCATATGCCAGTGTCTTTTTCTATGTCTCACTCCAGAGCTGCTCAGCTGTGTGTGTCTTAATGGGATCGACTGATAAAGTCTTTCATTTTAACCACAGCATCTGTCCCATTGTTCACATGTTCCATCGACTGTGCCTGACATTCCTCACATAAATCAGTTTTCCTCTATGCACATCTAGCTTGAATAGGTTTCAGATGGATACATGCATATGTGAGTCTGATTCTCTGCAAGATACTTAAGCCTCTTCAGTGTGCATATCTCTCTCCCTTCCCTGCTGCTCCTCTGTTCTCCAACTGCATCTATTTTAAAGTCCTGATATATGTTATCCTTTATGGCTAGATTTGTTATGATGTGGTTATTCCTTGCTCCACTGCTATGTGGGCTTGCTCATGTCAGATGTTCTGAAGGCTTTTTGTTATTAGTTGCTATTACAGAAGATGAAACCCTTTGTGTAGGGTTATTGTTTAGCACCAAGGCTAAAGAGCTGGAAATAGCTTGCTCTGGAAGGTCACAGGGGCTGCCATAGATATCACAGGGAGGACCTGGCCCATGCTCAGGGTTTTGTCCTTACGAGGTTGCTCTGGACACCCAGACTGAGCACAAGACTGGCTGGATGTTGGACTCCTGCTCCTCAGGAATGAGCGTGGGCACTGAGCCCACACTGCCATGATACGGTGGCTGCCATCACAGCTGGTTCCGGCCTACCAAAAGCAATAGGGGTCCATGCTGCTTGGTGGCCACTTTGTAAATCTTGGGCCTGTCTCTGCGCTCTGCTGGTGCGCAGTGTCGCAGCTGCAGCCCTGCTGCCCAGTGCCCCAGCGCTGCCTCGCACGGCGCCTCTGCCACCGGTTACGCCGCAGTGGGGAGAAGGAAGATGATGGTGAGAGAGAACAGTGAGACGCCCTTTCATAGCCTCTGCTGGCCCTCTGACCTCCTGTTTCAAAAATTAGACAACATCATAATACTTGGCAGTATCACAGTGCTTTTAATTCACTTCTCGTGGTCCTGAACGATGCAAATGGCAATTCTCAACTATAAAGACCTCCTTATAAGAAGCTAACCAATAATCAAGTTATTCTTAAAATCAAGCTAATGGGTTTTTGCTGAACTCCAGCACAGCTGGTGAGCCTGCTGATGTGCTGCACACACGATCGTAGCACAGCAGTGAATGACTGTATGGCTTTGGTAGCTTTGCAGCAGAACTTCCATATTCCTATGACAGCAATAGGCATTACCTGGCACTCAGTTTAGGGGAAAAATCCTCCTGTCTTGCATACCACAAAGATATGTAACATTAAAGGAAGACTGTGCTGGAATAACATTTTCTCTGCTTTTTGTAGTCTTTTGTGTAGACGATGAAGGGATTTTCAAAAGCCCAAAGAACGGATTGACCTGATGCTACTTTCTGGAGACAATGGCCACCACATAGAGCTTTTGAAAAATACTGCCTCTAGGCAAACAAAAGCATTTTATGCAAATAGAGGGAGGGAGTGATGGGAACCAAAGGGTTAGGGAGACATCAGCTTAAATTTGATTTCTGGAAAAAATACAGAAGCAAATAATCAAATCTTTTTTTTTTTCAAGCACCAAGACTGTAACACTGAGAAAAGTTGCATTTCAAAGAAATATGTCAAGAATAAACCATATCAACACACAACCCAATTTATTTCTTGACAGAGTAATAATCTTTGTGCATGAGACATGAGAAGTCCATGTCAGGTATCTTGACTTCAGTATGCTTTTTGACAGTGGTCTTATATGACATACTCATAAGCAAGTTAGGGAAGCATGGATCTATAGACTGAATACGGAGGTTGATGTAAAACTGCTGACATTTGATTGTCAAACTAGAATGATTCATAAACTGATTTTTGCAGTGATCACTCCTGTAGCTGATGCTATTCAATATTTTCATTAAATGGCTTAAATGAAGGAATGAGAGCATAGTTATTAAATTTGCAGGGGGCACTAATCTGGGAGGGAGTGCAGGCACACTGGAGAAAATTAGAATTCAAAATGGTCTTGATAAATTAGATACATAGTCTGAAAATAACAGAATGCACTTTAGTAAAGTGCAAAGGACTGCACTTAGGAAGGGATAATCAAATGTTCACAGACAGTGTGGAGATGGCAGGAGTAGCTTTCTTTGTTGAAAGAAAAAGGGTTCATAATCCATCACAAATTCAGATGTCCGTAGATACATTTTAGATGCAAAAAAATTTTAAAGAAGCAAAATCATATGGAGATGTGTGAATGTAACATGTGAGTTCAATGAAGCTAGTCTTTTTGTTCCACTCCAGACAAGGAAACCTTCCCATCAGTGCAGGTTCCAGCTTCGGCTACTGCTCTTCAAGAAAGTGAGGGCCGGTTGGGCAGAATCCAGCAGTGTCCTAAAAGGTCTGGAAAACGCAAGCCATGAGGAAAGAATTTGGCTCCTTTACTTTGGAAGCGAGAAGATAGAGAAGAGACGTTCTAATAGCCTTAACATCTAGAAGGCAGGAAAAGCAATAAACCATTCTCCATGTCTACTGTGGTTAGTATAAGGCATAATAATTTTCAAATGAAGCAAGAGAGATTCAGATTAGACAATTCAAAAACCATTCCAATAGCAGCAAGCATTTAGTACTGTAATAAATTCCCTGGGAGACTGTGGAGTTTCCATCACTGGGTTTTTTTAGAGATAGATTAGAGAACTGTTCGAAATTTTATAGGCATAGTTGATTCTGTCCCAGGGCAGATAACAGACTAAGTAGTTTCTGAAGGCCCATTCTTCCATCTTCCTTGGAAACAATTTTAATGGATAAGGTAAAATGATCCGTTATTCTGGACTCAGCTTTCCAAAGTTGGTATAGGACCAGGAGTGATCCCCTGTAATCTGCATAGCATTGCACTTTTTTCTGCCTAAGAAGATGTCATCTGTGACATCACATCATCTGTACTATATTTAGATAAAGATGCTGAAGTCAATGAACATAAATTTCTGTTCTTACTGGAGCAAAATAGCACTGCTCAGAGATGGATGTTGAGTCACTCAGATGTCCCTGTCAGCAGAGTGGTGGTCTCCAGCAAAAGGGTAGGGGGACAGCTGGGGATGGTAATTGTTCCAGTCACACACTTTATCCTGCCTGTCACACACGTTACCCTGCAGCTAAATGACTCAGAACATCCCAAGGGCGCACTTCACAGCAGCTTAAAATGAACTAAGTTGGGGTTGCCTTTCTCTGTCCAACACACTTCCATCTCAGCAGAGTAGACCCCTCTAATGCCATGTGCTAAAGTGACCAAAGCAGCTGAAGTTTTAAAAATAGAAAAGAAGCCATCTCTGTCTTTTTTTTTACAGAGGTAGCGTTCTGCCCAGCTCAGCTCTCCAGTCTCTCTTTACCCAGCCATGCACTCAACCATGCTAGCACAAGGGAAAAGGAGTGATGAAAACTGCAGCAGCTGTGGTTTATGTCAATATAAGCAGTCATAAAATTGAATCCTGAGTGCACTGGGAGCAAAAGTCCCACTGACCATTGAGTAATCAATTCTCAAATCAACTAACGCTTGTAAACGGCATAGATGTTGTCGCTACTGTAAGAAATGGCAAGGTTTTTCAATGAAGCAGATTTCACAATTTTCTTACTGTTGTACAGGGACCTTTGCCAGCTGCTCATCGCTGTGTAAGTCCAATTATAAATTTACATGGTTTCCCTTGGGGAGCCTGTGACCGATGATATAGTGACAAAGTCTCCCTAAAACAAGCTTGTTTGTTTTTGTTCATTGCTCTCTTCCATTTGCTAATAAACAGCCTACACATGTATTTAGCCTCATCTAATCTTATGCTTCACTACAAGTGGAATTAAATTGTCTTTTCTCTTGTATTGCAGGAGAAAAACAGGTCCAGCCTACCTCATTTCTAAAAGTCAAGGATCTCTTAGAATTCCATCTGGTCTTTATTTTCCACAGATCTCCCACTCCTCTCCTTTTCCCTTGGAAAATAGTCTTTTTTCCATTTTTTTTTTTACCCCAGAAAAACCATCCTCCTGAAACATGACTGAGCCAAGCTACCCTTCAGGTTAGTGAGTTTTATCATGAGGCCCCAGCACTGATTTCCTCAGCAGACAGTTACTGAGCAAATCCAGCTGCTTAACACCCCTTCAGAGGAGCTCCCCCCTCACTCCCTACCCTGTCCCCACTCCCTATCCTGTTCCTTCTGCTCCACAATTCACAGCTCTGCTCTCCCGTGGCGGCCCTGGAGCTCAGCCCCTGAGCAGATGAGCTCAGCTAACAGAGGTGAGGGGTGCCTTGCCATGACAGGGTTCTGCTGGAGCTGCTTGGCCCATCTAATGGTGTTTCACCCTCAGGGCAGCTCATCCCTGTCAGCTTTCCAGGCTCTCAGTTCCCTGAGCTCTGGATACTCAGGATGAGGGAAGCAGTGCTCCTCTCCCTATCCATCTCTCTGCCCTCAGCTTAGGCCCCTTTTATATGGATCCTTGGCAGCAAAGAAATATCCGTTCCCAGCCCCCAGCCCCCATCTTTCCACGTATTCCAGTAAAGTTCTCCGGCCTCACTCTAAATCAGCCACATCTGGGCTAAAAATAACCAGGCAAGGCCAGGAGGCTCATTCCAGTGGTGTGGTTAGGAGCATTGCCCCACAGTTTGTCCCGCCTGCGCAGTGGTGGGCCAGGGGTCTGAGGCACCCGGCTCTGATGGGCAGCCAGAATGAGCAAGCCTGGGGTACACAGCCCCAAAAGCAAGGTGCCAAGAGACAGATGTGAACTTAAAACCCTTTAAAAACTCTTACCTCCTTTTATGAGATAAAAACAGGTAGCCTTTAACCAATTTATTTTCATGTTCTTGATTGTCCCCTTTGGGAATCTGGCAATTATTTATAGCAGGAGGCCTTGACCAGTTAGTGTGTCTTTAAAATAGAAATCCACTGTTTATGGTAGGCACACTGTGTATTAGTGTGTGAGACTTAACAAATGTTCACTAAGCCATTTCAAAACACATATCTTTTAAGGTAATGTACACAATGCCTTAGATAGCTTTAAAATACCATGATGATGGCTGTTTGTTATAACCCAGGCAAAGGCTCTCTTGAGTGCCTAGAAGCTTTTAGGGCCAATCAAACTAAGATCTTTTAAAGTAAAAGGCTTTTTTTCACTGGTGCAAGTTCACCCAACTGCACATTTTCAGGTAGTACTAAAATCCAACACATTAGGAGGCAAAAAAAGTTTCTAAATTGAATGTGGAGATCCAAGAGTCAATCATGCTCCATGGTATGCTTCAGGTGCACCTCAACTACTCTTTAACAAGTGATTCTTCTGACAGATGCTTTGTAGGAGTTGCCCTTAACGGTGGCCTCTGTATTAATGCTTTTGTTGGGCTCCTACCACTGAATCTATACAGTCTCGAGTTAATTCACTAAGTGGATTAATGGATTGTCCAATTATCCCTAATCCTGTTATGCCCAGAGCTGGATGGAAATTGCTGAGGCCTTGAGACAAGGGTTTTTCTGGGACCGCTTTAAAACTGCCTTACTAACACTGAATACACATTTTGCAGTATTTCTGTGCAGAGAGGGAGAGGATGGGTTGCTCTGCAGCCCCCAAGATGACACAACCTGAAGGAGGGTAAACCTTTGGGTTATCTCCACTTCATTGCTGCCTGCTCCCACCAGGGACTCCTGCCACAACTGCCAGCTTGCTCCTCAAGTACTTCACCCCTTATAGGTAAAATGATGTAATGTACCTACCACAGCTCAGACATAGATTTGATATAATTGAATATGTTGACATATATAACTTAGTATGTTATGCAAAGTGGGCAGTAGAAATCTGTATTGATTTGAAAGACAGATCTGCATTGATGAGAAAGACAGAGACTTTTTATTTTGCTAAGTGAAAATGTTTGAGTTGTTTGACAGAGCTGTTTTTGATGAATAAGGGGTGAAAGATTGAAATACAGTAATAGTATTGCCATAAAAATGTAAGTGTGAAGAATTGGATTTATGTAATTAGAAAGAGCTCTACATGAAGCTAGTAATCAAGATGAGTCAAGAAATTCTCAAAAAATCAGCTCAGACAAAACAAGAGTTGAAAAGATGTGGTTGAACCTTCCAGAAGGAGGGTTACATTCCTGACTAAGCTAGCATACTTCCAAGAACCTGTGCTGGGGCAAAAACTGCCAGGCTTTGGTAATAAATAGTATAAACAGCGTGGGATTTTAACTTCTCCATCATTTTTCCTAATAGTCAAAGTAACATTAGGCAGATATGAGCCTAGGAAAGACGATGTTTACTGGTTTTTTATGTGAAGTGTGTGTCCATTATAATTTCACTTCCAAAACCAAGATGGAATCAGCACTTGTGGTAAGCAAGTTTGGGCAGAAGTGATGGACATCTCGTTCTTTCTCACATGTCTTTTCCACAAGAGAGAACTGCAGACGGGTGATTGCATTTCCTCTAGGTAATTCCTGCTTTTCCCCATAAAGAAGCTCTAATCTCCTCACTAGTGCTTGTTTTAATTTTATGCCATTTATCTCCTTGGCTACCTTGCCCTACCAACCTCTCCATGCCCCAGTGAAATTATATTTTAACCTTCTTCAGAAAAATGCAATATGATTTTACTAGAAAGCATGGGCAGTGATGAGTGTGCCTCTCAGCAAGGTGGACACAGGAGCAGAAGGGTCTCTGCCCACAGCGACACTTCAGGGAAGTGTCAGGGCGCTCTGTCTGACCACTGAACTGCCTAGAAAAGGGCAAGACTGCACTAAAAGCAAAACTAGATACTTTCTAAAAACTGAAATATCAATTTTATGCTACCCACAAAAGTCCTTAGGAGGGAGCATGAGGCCAGCTGCCTGGGAAGGGGCTGAGCCAAGGGTTGTGCCAGGGCTGGGTCTGAGCTGCAATGGGGGTCTAGGACAAGGCAGAGGTCTCTCCTTCCACAGAGCCTTCTCCTGGCTCTGTATTCAGAGATATGGCATTTAAAACTAATGCTAAGTCCTCATTACATAAAGGGTAGAATTAAGGGCTAGAGATCATCCTGAATGATATAACTCTTCAGACATTCAGCCTCTTGTGGTGAGACTTCCACAGTCATAAAATAAGTCCTTTCTGGCTATAGATAGATATTTCAGGAAGAAGGTGATGGGAAATATGTCTTAGCTAAAGCTTTATTTCAGATCTGTCTTTTGTTGTTATTATTATTTAAAAAATAATTTGATGATTCGAAAGGCAAGTAATTTGTCATTCTGTGCTACTTATTTACTTTTTATATCCCTTAGGCTTAAAAAGCATTATGGAGAGGGCAAGCAAGAGCTACACACAGCATTGTACTGTATTTCTATCAGCCTAGCTAAAATGCAAGTGGTTTGTAGGCTTTCATCAGGCTCTTCCCACAAAGGGGATCTGCAATTTTGGTCCAGACCTAAAAGGGACAGTTTCACTTGCTATTTACATCTCCCATTTCCTTTGCAAGTTCTAAAGTGCCTGCATATGAATGCAGCTGGGGACTGAGTGACCCTGAGAGAAAAATAAATAAATAAATAAATCTGTATTGCTTAAAAATGTAAAGACTTGTTAAAATCTTCCTGTCAACATTAGCTGTTATTAGGCTTGCTTTTCCTAAATGTAGCCCTAAATTTAAACCCCACTTCTAAGGGATCCACTTCCCTGAGAAACACTGTTTTTCCATGCTCTCTAGGAGACAGGCTAGAGCCAGAGCAGGGTTTCTTTGGGTCAGGCTCTGCCTTCTGCTTGAGTGTGGCTGTCTGACTACCCAGAGACATGGAGAGGCCAGATGCAGGAAGCCTTGTATTTACCCTATTGGGACTGAAAACATGTTTAGTAGATTGGCAAAATATACTGAGAACAGAACTCAACATGCTGGAAAATATGGGAGTTGGCAAAGGCATTCATAGCATTAAATATATATATATATATAAAGGTGCCAAGCATTATATTTATATAGCTAAGAGGCAGTGGAACATTTCCATCCTGCTAAATTGTCACCAAGCCACTGTTGTCCCAAGGAAAGATGTCCTCAGGATCCAGCCATTAGATGCCAAATGCTCTTGGCCGAACGCATTCCTGTGCAAATAGGTCATCAAGTGGGTTTAATAGAGAACCTTCTATTTAATCCAGCTTCACTGGTTTTGTTTAGTTATTAAAGACTTGGATGATGTGTATCTCATGTCTTTCATTGAGAAATGACTCTGTTGTGTATTTGAGCTGGAAGTCAGCTCAAGGACGAGGACACCAAGGGAAGGAAGCAGGATAATTCAGCCCAGCTTTACACAGTGAACATTCAGGAAAGTGGCAACCATTTTAACAAATAGATAACAGGAAAGGATGTCTCGGTTTATCCGAGCTCCTTCTGCTTCGGGTTGGCATTGGCAGGATAGCTACAGTTATCCCTAGAGGAACAGCTTACTGGACAATATGCACCCTGGCAGTTTTATTCCCCATCTGCCTCACAATAAAGCACCTTATTTTTACCAAGCAGAGAACAAGGCAGTCCCCTGCTTTTTTTCATAAATGTGAGGAAGAAATCCTGTTATTTCCCCTGCCCTTTGAATTTATTTAACACTTGGCTTCCATATGATAATAATGAACTAAGGTCTAAAGAAACAGACAGCTCTAAACTGCAGTAAAGCTTTCATGCCGCTGCTGCTGGGCTGTTTGTGGACTCCTTTCAAAGCATGCAAACATCTGTGAGATCATTCTTCTTCCCTTCTTCTGAGCGGCGCTCCTTCCCCTTCTGTGAGTGCTCTGGGGCCCACAGGGGGAAGGAGGAGTGTGCTTCCCACAGCAGGATGCTCCGTGGCGAGGCTTGATCGCAGGCCAACAGCCAGTTCCTGCTGACAGAAAAAATACGAGTTGGTCTCCAGGTTGGTACTGAAAGAAGTGACTGGGAAAGAAGTGTGTGAATGCCCATGTCTTGAGCTTAAAATTCTCTCATCCAGTGCCAGCTCCATGAACCTAAGTTATGAAACAGAGCTTAGATGCCTTGGAAATAAACATATTTGTACTGAGTAGGTTATAGAAGCAAAGTGGCTTAAATAGCTGTGCACAACATCCTGTGTAAATCCCTGTAGTGCCACCAGGTGCAGTGTTGTAGGTAGTCTGCCG
>JAUBOD010000560.1:6852897-6867276 GCA_032353885.1 Nothura maculosa
ATGGAGGTTTTCAATCCGGTTCTGGGGAGGCTGAACACTTTGTAGTTCTTGAGCGTTGTATAACACTGCCTGCAACATGGGAAGAAGTTTTCCTGTGCAGTCTGCAGGGTGAAATAGGAAACTTCAGGGCGGTAAAACCCTTGAGCTGGGACACCTCCCAGCCGCTACGGTGTGGCCTCAGAGCATGATGCAGGGGAAGGGGTGGAAAAACATTACCAATGGAAGTTGTTCTGGGACTAGGATTCCTCTAGTCAGAAAGCAGAGGAGAAACTTGCAGCCTCGGCAGTTATTTTATGCTAAGCCCTTGTAATGACTCTGCAGGCTGTGTTGGGTAGAGAAATGCTTCCCTGTCCCATCAGGATTCAGAGAGTGTCGTTTAAAATCACCTACAGTGATGATCTTGTGAATGAGCTGAGTGTTGGGAGGATGTTTTTATCTTGCAATTCCTCACCACAGAGCTATTTCTGTTGCACCAGCCACTTCCTGCTCTCCCTGCCACTCTGGCCCCTCTGTTTGTAGAGGGATGTGAGTAAGGGCTTCGCGTCCTCACGCTGCTTCTCTGAGCTGTGGCTCCAGCAATGATCCCCCTTTTCTCCTTGCATTCCAGTCCTCTGTATGCAGACAGGGCACAGTGGAGGAATGGATTCAGGCAGCTCCTTGTAGCTCTGTCTTCACGCACAATTTCCCTCACTGCTCTTTAGAGGGAGATGTGGAGACAGTATGATGGTTTCCTAATAACATTACATTCGTTTTCTCTGCTGGTCCCCCGCTTCAGGGGAGACCTGCAACAAAGTGCAAAGCAGCAGGATGCGAGATGGCCACGCCGCTCTTGCTGTGGAGCCCGGGGGCAGGAGCAGCAACATGAGCAACGCGCAGGGGACATGGCAGAGCAGGAGATCCGGGAGGAGAGGACTGGGATGGTGCAGGAGCTGAGTGTGTCCAGATTACATGAGCATTGGATGTATCACTAACACGAACAGTGTGGATGGGCAGAGGAGAGCAGGGGAGTCATGGATGGACTGAGCAGCCTTTGCATGGAGCAGCCTCTGGATCTGATTTCCTGAGCTACATGCAGTAGTATAGAAAGGGATTAACGCAGATCTACTTGCACTCAAAATGCTGCAGAGGCCCTTTTGGTCCCCACTGCGTGTCATGGTGGCTGTACTGTCTGTGTCCATGGTCCTGGGAGCTGCTGAAGCACCATGTGCTCCCTGTTCCTGGGACTGTGCTCCCAGGCCACTCTTGAGGCTGTCTGACTGCCTACCACAGGGCAGGTCTAACCCACAGGATCAGCTCTGGCCATGGCTGAGGGGACTGGTTTGGGTTTTTAGGTTTCCTCAGGCTTATCTGTAGGAGATGATCTAGAAGTGCCCTGCTAACAGATCTTTTGATGGCTCTCTGCTTTTTTGCCTTGTGTTCTGCTGATGCGCAGGGGTCCACAGCGAGTGAGTGCTGGAGGTCAAGCATGTAGGTCCGTAGCCTTTTTTTTCTGACATGTCCCAGGTAGGACATCGTCCTTGCACTGGTTTGCATTTGGGAAGTGAACCTCCATCCAGAGACGTTCCTGCTGGTGTTGCCAAGGGACTGAAAGGGCAGTCAGTTGACTGTGTGGGAGAGGAGTCCACATCTCTGGCTTCTGTACCAGTAAGAGAGGTATCCCAGTTAGGTGTGTAGACTGAGCCAGGCTGAACCTGAGGGACGGCCACGTTACGCTGCCGTGGTGGCCCTGTTCTAGTTGTTTTTACTGCCTCTACATCCAGACATTTCCAACTAGATCAGATTACCTCAAAATGTTTCTCTGGGGCATCCTGACAGCTTCGGAAGAGCGTTCCTCTACTTTAGGGCCAATTTCTCAGTTTTCTAGCATGGAGAATTAATTCCCATCATCCAGGGCGTGGGCTGGAGCCTGTTCTTCCAGCAATAAATGCAAATGATACTGTTTGAAGATGTATTGGTAGCTCTTGGTAGTTACCTGAAACTTGGGGACAGTCTCTGCCACAAGCATCTTGTGCAAATTTTGAGAATGCTATTTGGATAAGATCCACAGGGATGCTTCACGGCTCTCCAGTGTGTACTTTAGTGGGTTTTGCAGATGGAGTTTGCCTTAACCATTAGGCATTTCAGAGTGCTTAAGTGTTTCAAATTGTTAACCAAGAGATATCCTGCAAATAAGTGAGTGGATTGCGGAGGAGGGAGGGAAGGGAGCCTTGTGAACCCCATTCCCTTTAGGTAAGAGGAGTGTCTGTGAGAGCTGAGGGACTCAGTACCTCTGCGGGTTGTATCTCTTGGGATTTGCCTGTCTGTAAGGCACAGGGCTGTTTGTGGAAGGATTATGAGACGCTGAGATAATCCAGCATTGAGCTTCTTGGAAAAGAAGACAATGGGTGTCTGGCTGCAAATAACTTTGTGTATTATCTGTCCTTTTCTGATCAGTCCTATTCTTTTAGAAGCACTCTGACTTTTGCCTTTGCCCTGCAGGTGTGCTTGAGCCAAGACTTTCTTTTATCTCAGTGGCTGCGCTGCTCTGGGGGCATCGTGCTGTGAACCTGGTGCTCCCATAGCTTTCTAGTTTTGGGGAAGCCACAGTCAGACCTTGGGAACGACAACAGAGCAGCTGGTGAGTGCACTGCTGCTGCTGGGGCCCAGAGCTGGGCAGCAGCCCTGCTCCGTGGTGCTCCTGTGCTCTTGCACTCCGGAGCACCTCCTCTTTTCCTGCTACCCTTCACCACTGGGCTGGGAGGGAGGCCGTGGTGCCAAGGGAAGAGCTGTGGGGGTGGCGGAGATGGAGCTGTCTTTAGTGTGGCCCTGGTGAGGTTTCTTTGCACCAATAAGCACGAGCTTGCAAAACCAAACACAATATGCTGAACAGGGCTGAGCGAGGAGAGCCACTGAAGAGAAGAAAGGGGACTTCAGAGGAAAAAAGCCCTTTTATTTGCATCTAGGCGCTGCCCGTCGCTGAAAGCTGCGTAGGAATAGGAAACACCTGCATGTGGTGATTGATCTGTGCAGCCATTGGGATGCTTAGAAAAAGGATTAAGGAGAAAAGAATTGCTGGAGAAGGAGGAGGTGGAAGTTTTCTTTTGAAAATGCACAAGGCTAATAGAAAACATCCTCTAATTTCTCAGTGTGTCAGGATACATTAATGCAAGTATGAAGTTTTCTAATCCTTTGCATTCTCTATCAGAATGTCATTAAATTAGCACTAATGCATGTGTTAGCTCATTATTAATATTCAGTGTTCATTAGAGCTCTTTCTCTGGAAAATGGAGATAATGAGATGCAGAATTTGATTCTGGGCCATGCCACAGCTGTGCTTAGCACAGCGGGAGTGTGGTTTCATGTATCAGAATGGCCTTCACTGATCATTTTATTGGCATTTTATCTGGCCTACATAGTCCCGGCTTTTGGCCAATGGTTTGCCACAAATGAGTGGAAATTCTTAATGGGGAAGCAGTACTAGTGCTGGTAAGGGATAAATTTCCAACTCTTGGCCTGAAGGCAACTGGTGAGAGCTGATAAAGCAAACTTTTGATCTTTTGGCCTGTGGTTAGAGTGGAAAAACTGCCTTCAAAACCAGTGCCATTTTTCTATGCCTTAATCTGTAAATCATCAAGTCTTCTTTTAACCCCAACCAGCTTGCTTTACTACTTGCCCTTAAGAGATTCTCTAGGTCTTGAGATGTCTCTTCTAAGTCTTGAGATGCCTCTACTCTCTGCTCATGTGGCCATGAGGAGGACAGAGCAGAGTGTGGGGACAGCCAGCCTTGCTAAGAGGGGTCTGGGAAGTGCCTATGGTGTCAGACTGGTGTTGTGTGGACAGCAAACTGCATCTCAGCTCCTTCAGCAGGCTTGAAGGCTTTGGTGCCTATGGAGGGGACCATAGAGTGATCCTGTGGCTCAGGGTGAGTAAGGAAGGTATCCAAAAGAGAAATGTTCTTTTTGAGTTGAACTGGCTAGGTTATTTTTGATTGGAAAAGCTGAGCTACAAGTATCACATACCTTTCTCTGGTTTTAGCAGCAGGGGAGTTCTGGTGGAAAAACACTTGGTATCCAAGTTCAGCATCTTGGGGCCTCCCAAGAACAGACAGGATTGCAGGAATTGCAGTAGAAGAATTTTAAAAGAGGTCAAGTTTTGTCTTTTTTTAATGCATCATTGTAGGTTTTGGGGGCAGATTTTTTTAATAGGAGTGGACGCCAGTTATTGTGACAATGTGGGTTAGCAGAAGACAAACAATTTATCCAACTGTTTTACAAGTGGCTACCTTTTGAACTTCTTGCCTTACATCCTGGTATAGGAATGAGTTTGCAGTTTCCCTCTTCAGTTGTCATTCTCTGTCTCACTTACAAAATCTTCCTAGCCCCTAAAGCTACAGTCAGCTCTGCTCTAGTGGCTTTCAGGTGCCTGATAGAAGATGGGCTAGTTCCTGTATTTAAAAAGCCAAGGTAAAACTTGTGCAAAGCCCGAAGTAACTGAACTGATCACTGAGAAGCTTTATGCCTGTGGTCTGCTCAGAGCATTTTGTTAAACCTCTGAGGGCAGGATGCAGTCTCCTTGCAGTCTCAACAAAACCTCGTAGACTTGTGTTACAGAAGGAGTTGTGTTGGTGCCCTTTGGATATTTTCATAAAGAGAGTTATGTGCTTTTGTATGGACAACCATCTGAAAGATGATGGTTTTCCAGGGAGCAGGAAATCCCTTGCAGGGCAGTGGGAGTGTGCTTTCATGCACGATGCCAGAATAATCTCTCATTTCCATGCTCTCTGAGGACTCATAAACTCTTTTGGCATGAGTGTAAATTCAGTTCTCCTGGGACAGCTGTGGGAAAACTTGGTCGGGGTGAGGGATTGCCTGTGCTTGAGCTCTGTCCTTTCATGGACTGGATGAGCTGCTTGGTGCCTTTGGAAGGTTCTTCTCTGGGATTCTTGGATAATGAAGTGGCAAATGAAAAAAATGCTCGGCTGAGTCAAGATGAAGTATAAGATATATTGGAAAGAAGGACTTTCTGAACTGAGGTTTTCTAAGCTGTTTTGATTGAAGGATCCTTAATTGAGTAATTTCCTTGGATACTTGACATCTCTTCCATTACACCATACTAACACACAAGTTATCTTTTCTGACTTAACTTCTGAAAATTTGATCTTGTTCTTATCCTAGCTATTATTTCTTCATTCTGTTTGCTGTTGCCTTCTGTTTCCCCCAAAGCAGTGTGGTGTCAAGGAGGCACTTGCATCTGATTACTTGTAGTCCTAGGGCTGGTATGTACTGGCAGATGGGGGCTGCAGGATCCTAGTGGTGGGGAAATTAAAACAAAGCAAACAAATGTCTGGGAGTTCCATTATATTTGGCTCAAAATGGAGAAGAACAAGATGCAAAGTGTCATTTAATGACTTCTAGTCTGTAAAAATAGTTAAGAGGTACCATACTCCTGAAGGACCTGGCCTTTGCCTTATGCTGGGATAGGTCAGATTATGGTTTATAGATGAAAAACCTCTGTAGCATGTGTCAGTGAAATTTGTGGCTGTCATAGTGTTTAATGAGTGTGGGGATGGAAAAGGGCAGCGTGTAGTATTGCTACTTTTATTTCTTAGCAGACACTTCATATCTTTGTGAAAAATGAAGCCTGTTAGTTGCCCTGCTTCGTGAAAGAGGGAAAACAATTGCAAAGGGACAGGTGGTGGGACAGATGGAAATCCAGAGACTGTATTTTTCTGGGCTGTTGCCTTTAAGGCTAAATGTGAGTGTTAAGTAATTTGTCTACTCCTTTTATCTCTTTGTTACTAGTTTCAAGTCACCAGCTTGATGGTGACTTTTTCCTTTTTTTTCCAGAGGCATTCTCTGCCTGCATCACTAGCCACTTGCAAAACCAGCTTTGCCCAAAGTCAAATATCTTGCCTGAAGCCCAGGAGCTGCCTGGCCTCACCAGCGTGGTTGATGCCTTCCCTTTGGCCACAAAGACCCAAGACAAGGAAAGGCAGGGAGCCTGTAAGGAGTGGGTATCTGTTGTGAGGCTTCTGGTTGCCAGGCTAAAAATGCTGCTCTGATTTTTTTTCTTTGACAGATCGTGGTGACAACAGGTTTCTTCCCTCTGGACTAGAGAAGGTCTCCAGACATGTTGAAATGAGCTGTTTGCAGTGGCCTACAAGTGCTGCGTTGTAGCCTGGCACCGATTCGAACACGAGGCCTCCCCAGCGCTCAGCCAGCAAGGGAAGTGCTTGGAAAGATGAAGAGCTGTCTGCTGGCATAACAGGAAGTTTTTGTTTTTCAAACCTTGTGAAGTTTCACGTGGTGGCAAAACCATTTCCTGCCTGCTTTTTTCAAACACGCACAGAAAACGCATATACCAAGAGTGAAAGGCTATCTACCATCAAGGTGAGACAGCAGAGGAGATGGTGGGGCACAGGATGTCCTCGCAGTGTGTCTATCTGCAGCCTGGCTGGAGGTCCAGGGGCGGGACATGCTCCTTCCTAAGGATCATGTAGACAGCCTAACCAGGGCATTGCCCTGGCTGGGTTCCCATCCGCCTGTCTCTTTCAACAAGGCAGGTGTCAAGCACATAGCAAAGCTCTCCCTGCTGCTATAATTGGGAACATAAAAGCACACAGAGCAGAGGTTTAACTGGAGAAGCTGTGAAAAGTGCATTTTAAGTTGTAGATATTTGATGGATTTTCAGTCACTTTGGCTGCTGTATGAGAGAAATTCTGTGTTTGATTTATTTTCTTGGGACAGAATTTCCTCAGGCATACTAGGGAGATGAACTCTCTGGGAATGAAGCTGTTGGCAGCTCATGAGCAGGAGTTCTGTCCTGAGCAGTACTTTGTGGTTAACATGGTGCCTCTTCTGAACCTTGAAGGGAGGAGTGTCTGCAGCACAGACATATCCTACTGGTGACTCCTTGGTGATTCCTTGCTCACCAGTGCAGCTGGTGGGCCATGGGCACGGTGTGCCTCACTCCTGTTTCTAGAGAGATGTCCTGGGTTGAGGAAGAGGCCACCCCTCAGCTCTGATGTTCTCCTTGCTTGGTTGGGTGCTGGTTTTGTGCAGCTGGGGGAGGGAGTGAAACCTGTCTGCCCACATGCACTGTTGGAGTAGGCTGGAGCAGGCGAAAGCCATGCACATGTCCCCTGGTGCAGATCCTGCCTGTCCTGCATGGGGTCAGGACTGCTGTGCCTGCCTGTGGATCAGCTCTCGCCTGGTCCCCTCAATGGGGACGCTCCGGGTCAGCACTCCTGATTTTTCTCCACTCTGTAATTCAGGTTCTAGCCAAACGGGCAAGTGCCTGTGCATCGCCATGGCAACCAAGCAGCCCCCACCGCTGATGAAGAAGCACAGCCAGACGGACCTGGTGAGCCGGCTCAAGACGCGCAAGATCTTGGGGGTTGGCGGAGAAGACGACGATGGGGAGGTGCATCGGTCAAAGGTAAGAAACCTGTTGATGCATTGCAGGGCTTGGAGGTTGGCCACTCCTGGGGTGCTGATGGGGCAGAGAGGAGGCTCTGCATGTGAGGACACAGCCATGGCATTTGTAGCCTTGGTTGGCTGCCCATTTGGTGGGGAATGTGCCCATGGGATCCCTTCTCCTCCTAACAGAAGGAGAGGAAAGCCCATCCAACACCAGGTTTGGGAGTTAAAGCAGGCATGTGTGCATGTGGAGTTCCAATTAAAAGGCAAAGAGCTCCAGGATACTTGGAAAGAGAGTAAGAGAATGGGAAAACAAGAAAAAAAAATGCAGGGGGCAAGAGGGGAGCCCTTGAGGTGCTCCTTGAGGTGACTCAGTGAGCTGCTGCTTGCTGTGTGGGAGAAGGCAGCATAGGGATAAAGGTGGGATTAGAGGAATCCATTGCAGTAGCAGGAAGTCTTCCTTCTTTTGACCTCTGGGAATCATCTGGTGTGACTTAAGCTAAATGCAAAGGTTAGTGCTGCAGGAAAATAGTCACTGAACTTGTGGAATATCATGTATTGGGCAAACAGTGGCAAGTTATAGTTTCCCTTTCCTGAGACTCAAAGAAGGATGAAGTATGGGGGAGAAGACAAAGTCTGCATTCCTCTACTGCTCCCTGGGCCCAGAGAGGCTCTGTTCCCAACAGCAGTACAGCAGAGGTAGCATCCCTGGGCTGGTGCTCAAAAATCCTCCCTGGGCTCTGTGCCCAACTAAGCAGTGAGTTGTGTGGCTTTTCCAAGTGCCCAGCAGTGAAGCTATCCATAGCATGACAAGCTGGAGACATTTACCAGGGAAGGGCAGGAAAGAGCAGAAGTACATGGAGGCAGAGGATGTACTGCAGCAAGTGGCCAAAGGTGACTAGCAGAGTAGGCGATGCTGGGAGGCAGAGGATGGCCAGAAATGAGCCCAGGATCTGTGAAATCCACCTCCTAGCTACGAGGTTGACTTATCACCAAGGACTCCTTGATGGGTGATTGCTGGAGCTCATGACCCTAGGACTGAGCAGGAGGCCTATCTGCATGGGTTTGCTCCTGGCTTCAGCTATTGCTTCAAGCAACTACAGCAACTTTGCAGTCATCCTAATGTGTGGCTGAGTGCCAGCTTTGTGCTCATCTGCTGCCTGTTTCCTTTGGCTTTGTCTCTACAGCGAATTGTTGACAGATCTTCCTAAGGGTCATTCAAAAGCAGAGGGGGGGAAAAATGAATATGCAAAGTAGTTTTCCTTTGCTGGATCTTTTCAAAGGCCTTCTGGAGAGGGAGCTTGCAGAATATGGCTTTGATTGCTGTGAAGCTCTTCTCTGCTCATGTTTTCCTCCTTCACTAGGCTGTGGTGGGGTGTAGATGAGGACAGGGTGTCCCTTCAGATCATACAACTTCCCATGACTGTGCCAGAGCAAGAGAGGGGCAGGGAGTAAATGACATGTACAGGCAGCTTGAGCGAAAAAAGGATTTCTCTCTGTGTGGAAATGAGCTATACTAACTTGTGTTTCTCAGTTAAGCTGTCTGTGTTGATGTAGCCAAAGCAGGTATGAGGTCCCACTGTAACACCTAAGTGTATCTGTTAACCATTTTGATGCATCTATTTTTTCAGGACATCTTGGTTGGGTTTTCTGTTTGTTTTTTTTTTTGTTTTTTCTTTGAAGCTCAGATGCTGCCACATCTGGTGTGTGATAGAGGAGAGTGACAGCAGTGGGTGGCATTGCCAGGCCTGTGGGGGCGGCCAGGCCTGGAGCTGCAAGCTGGTGTTCTCACCTTATTAGAGATGTTGCTTTTTAAATTTGGGAATATACATAACTGTGTGGGTGGCTTACATTCCTTCTGAGAACTCAGGCAGACGTGCTCTATCCTACACGAGCTCTTCTTTCACTGACTGTGTCTTCCTCCCATGTAGGGCAACAAAAGCACCCTTCTTTTTGTCTGTCACCCAATAGCCTCTTTTGTGCACACATGCACAAAACACTTTTTACAGAGATCCAGAAATGACTCTGCCATGCCTATGTGAGGGGAGTAACACTGAGGCTTTTGACAGGGGTTGTGAATGCCAGGCAGCGTAATGCGCTGGAGACGATGCAGTCACCTGCATGAACAGTACTCCCATCTTCACGGGGTCAGGCTGATGGGGAGGAGAGGCATCTCTGTGCTGTGTGTCCCCTCTGCCCCAAACTGCTTTCATGGTAACACAGTGAACTCAGCCTTAAAGTTGCTTTAAACCACTGCTGAAACTTTGCTGTCAAGACACCCATTAGCTAGCTTGAAGACGGTGTCTTAGAAATGAATTACAACCAATTATTCTGCTTATCATACTCCAATACTGGTGCCCAGGAGGTTAGAAAAATGATTTAAGAGCACGCTGTGGTGCTGCTCTGGATTGTAAGCAAAGTGCACAACCTACCCCAGCAAAATAAGGGGCGAGTGTTTCAAAATGGTTGAAGGGTTTACTTTGGCTAAGTTATGAACAGAGTTGCACCTCTGAGTACTGTGCAGGAAGCCAGGAACCACTGAGCCTGCTCCAGGGAGAGCCAGGCACTGGGCATCTGTGAACAGTGCGCTGAGATCAGCCTTGGAGCCATTCCCCTTGTCTGTAAACTTATCAATAGCTGATATCCTCCTGCATACAACCTTGAGTCCCTGGTTCATGAGAAGAACCCAACCCATGAAGTCCCTCCATGACCGTCAGCCTTGCTGGTGGTATCAGGGACGTGAGCTGTGTGTCGCAGGATACATGCCGAGGGGAAGGCTGTTCCCATCTTATTATGTATGTAAAAGGAGACAGAATTAATGCTGTGTGTGCCCATAGCTACCTGCACATAGCTGAGCTCATTAAGAGAGCTGCAGAGCCTTCTGCTTCTGATAAGATGTGACTAGTCTTTGTCAAGCTTTAGGGCCATGGGATCATGGAGAAATTTTCTGTCCTCATTCTTCTCTTCCCCCATCCTAGATCTGAGGTACTACATAGGGCAAGGGGGTATACCTGGAGCTTAAGGCTGGGGAGCAGCCTGTCCAGTCAACTTGTGTCTTTTATCTGAATTTCAGATTAGTCAAGTCCTGGGAAATGAAATAAAGTTTGCAGTCCGGGAGCCGCTGGGACTCAGGTGAGAGCTCACATGGCCTCAGGCACCGCCATGGGAAGCTGCTTTCTTGCCTGGGGGGGACATGTGGATACCTCTGCGGCACGGGGAATGTGGAGGAAGGCCAGTAATTGTGCAGACCATGGAGAACACCTAGGATCACCCCAAGCTCACGTTAGGGTCTCTGTTTTCCCTCCCACACAGGGTCTGGCAGCTGGTTTCCGCCATCATGTTCTCGGGGGTGGCCATCATGGTAAGTGAGGGGGCTGGCGCAGGGCAAGGCCTGTGGCTCGGAGGACACACAGCCTCCACGGTTGTGACCAGCCCATCCCGTGAGCCTCTCCCTCCCTTCCTCCCTCCCTCCGCAGGCACTGGCTTTCCCAGACCAGCTTTACGATGCTGTCTTTGATGAGGAGACGGTGAGCAGCAAGACACCCGTCCGGCTCTACGGGGGAGCCCTGCTCAGTGAGTGCCACATGGACGCCCAATCCCGAGGGAGCACCTCAGGACAGCCCAACTGGAACCGGGATGGGAGGCAGGGCTGGGAAGGGGAGGCCAGCGCCAGGGTGCAGGGCCTCACCCGGAGAACTGTTCTCTAGGAACCGTTCTCTAGGAAACGGGAGAATGGGGCCGCCACAGCAACGTCCTGCACCGCAATGCTCGGAGCACGGGGTGCCTCCTACTGTGCGGCAGGAAAAGTGGGGACTGAGGAGTGGGCAGGTGAGGGGTGTGGGGATGCCTAGAGGGACAGCCTGGGAAAGAAAAGGAGCTGGGGAACTGAATGCTTGGGGCTCATCTTATCCTCACACTGCTGCTGGTTCCACTGCCAGACTGTGACGGCCGCACTCTGACAGCATCCCGGTCCCTGTGGGTGCAGCTGCTGGGGTCAACGATGCCCAGCACCCGAGAGCAGGCAGCAGTGTCCGGGCTGGACATGCTGCCCTACATGAATGGGTGGGCAGGCTGGCTGCTTCCCGCAGCCTGCAGCAGCATCTCGCGGGCATGTCTGGAAACGCAGCGGCCGCCGGGCTGCTTCTCCTGCAGCCTCGTGACCCGCAGAGGCAGTCGAGCTCTGTGCTGTCCCCTCGCTGCAGGTATCTCTCTCATCATGTGGAACGCCCTGTACACGGCCGAGAAGGTCGTCATCCGCTGGACCCTGCTCACAGAGGCCTGCTACTTCGCCGTGCAGTTCCTGGGTGCGTAGCGGGAGCTGCAGTGCAAGGAGCAAGGGATAGGGTCGTGTCCCATGTGCTGAGGCTGAGCTTGTTGGGAAAGGGGGCTTGGAGATGGGCAGGACCCCTGGTGCAAGTGCTGGGACTGAGGCAGCACTAGAGCAAGCTGCTGAGGCCACCTTGTGTCTCCTGCCTGTCTGTGACTCAAGGGACTGTTAGTCTTACTACAAGAGAAGAAAATAGTTTAAGTTCTGTTCTTTTTTTTGGGACTTGCTTTTCTATTGTACTCCTGGCTTTTGTTTAACCATGAATGGAGTTTTTATGCATGCATGTGTGTTTTGGCAGAGCATTAATCATGTTTAAAGGGAGCTGGTTTAGGTATAGGATAGCTGTTAGCAACAGAAAAGCAAGATGTTCAGAAAATGGGCAGCCTGTGTAAAATAACCACATTTTAAAGGTGCTTCTACATTTTAAAAATACACATGTAGAAGAACTAAAATCTTTAAACTCCAAAGCAGATTTATGAAGTGTAGATTTCCTAATTAACACCTGGGCAAGATGGAAACTCACATCTGTTCAAGTTACTGTTTCAGGTTGGCTGCCTGAGCAGAAAGTTGATTTTAATAAAGTGCTTCTATAAATGAGAGCTTTGTGGCCCACGGAGCTGTGGTTGATTTTAAAGCTGTGAAATCAAGCCATTGAGAGCCCCTCGTGCAGATTTGCCAAGTGTGGGACTGGTGGCCTGCAGTAAAAGCTCTTGCATTAGCAAGGCTCAGCAGGCCTCCGGAATAAGCTACATTAGAGGTAGAAAACAGTTATGCAGTTTTTTTTTTTTTTTCCCCCATTACCAACCTCTGCCTTTTCTTCCTCTTTCTCTTCCAGTTACCACTGTCTCCCTGGTAGAGAGCAGCCGGATAGCCACAGGTGCTGTGCTCCTCCTGGTCAGCCGAGCCCTCTTCATCCTCATCAGCATCTATTATTATTACCAAGTTGGACGCCGTCCCAAGAAAGTCTAATTCCTGGACTTTCTGCCATGGGAAGGGTGGGAGGGGGGTTTGTGTCGGTAATTTTGCATTATAATTATAACTTTTTTTGTTGTTGTTAGTTCCTTTTTGTTCTAACGTGGTTTCCTTCTTTTCCACTTACCGGCATGACTCGGCGTGTAACCCAGTGCTGGTGGCATTACCAGATGACGTGGGGGGAGAGCTGCGTCATGCAGGTTCCCCCCACAAACCCTTCTGGAGGAGGTGAGCA
The DNA here is from genome assembly GCA_032353885.1 of Nothura maculosa. Classification (NCBI taxonomy): domain Eukaryota; kingdom Metazoa; phylum Chordata; class Aves; order Tinamiformes; family Tinamidae; genus Nothura; species Nothura maculosa. Next base: position 6,865,829 of record JAUBOD010000560.1, read on the forward strand.
AACAGCATGAGGAAGGCTCAGGGAGGTGTACAGGCCTGGCAGGCTCAGGGAAAAGAGCTGGTTTCCCCCAGGGAAACTGGCCATTGGGATCACAGGCTCTGAAACCTTTAAACAAAGCACAAAAATCAGGACAGCACACCGAAACCAAATCCCTGAAGAGAAAGGGAGTTAAGGCAACCAGTGAAGGACTCGGCTACTCCCCTTGGTAAGTGTTGCACCTGCCTGTTGAGCGTATCCTCACATTTACAGCAAGTTCCTCTTTTAGCAAGTACTGTTCAGGTACCTGGGAGTTGGCCAGGATTAGTTTTTGTTCAGTGAAATTTGAAATCACAAATGAAAAGAATTGCTGTTAGTTCTTGCTGCCAGAGGTGCCACCCCGTATTTATTTTTTGCATTGGTTGCTGTGCAGAGCTCAGCAGAAGGTATGGCAAAAGAAGAGGAAGACTCCTTATTTGTTCCCTTCACAGGATAGCACTGGGAGCAATGGAGCATTTTTGATTGTGATATGAGAGATGGAAGCTATTGGGAAGACAGCCAGCCGAGCATGTTGAAATCTCCTCGTTTGAGGTATTTCATGAAGTTCCTAGGCTGGGCTCCTGTCCACCTCACCTTATTTCCTGCAGGTGCCGCTTCCTTGGTGGTAGCAGTCCTGGTAGCTGCAACGCGGTAGCTGAGTTGCCTGCCGTGTGTCTAACTTGCTGTTGGTAGCAACAGGGAGCAAGATGTGAGCACTAGTGCAAGAATAGTGTGATGCAGTTGGTGAGATGAGTCCCACAGGTGGGAGCCCTGTTCTAGCTCAGCTGATATACAGGCATCGCACTTCCTTTGACTTTGGGGAGAAAGGACCAAAGTTTGAAGCACCAGATGCTACTTCCTGGGGATGAAGTAGTAGAATGTGCAAAGGCATTACTGCCTTCTCCAAGATCAATCAAGGAACGACTAAAAGCACGTTAGTGCTTGTTGGCCAGTTCCCCCAACACCTATTGGGGTCACCAGCACTGGTTTCCCCTACTTCCTAGCTATTTCCTAGCAGAGTATTCCTGTCCGTAGCTGCAGGCTGCATTCTTATTCTCTATGGGACTAAAAGCTGAAAGCCTGTGTAGTTGAGTTAGACTTTTTTATTCATGCACTATTGTTGGCTGGATCCAAGTGTGCCCTTGAGGAGGCTAATTTTCCCAAAATCCCAGTAGAAAGATGCCTACTTGGATAGAACTGCTTGGGTGAACAACAGAGTTCAAGCAACTGATGATATTGGGGTCTAGGGCTATTGCTGTTAGGTATCTTAGTATAGTTAATGGGTAGTTATTGTATGTTGGTTGTTAGTGCTCTTGGCATTGAGAAGCAGCTGCATAAATTTCAGACTGTGTGCACTGTACCTGTTGGCCATGCAAAATGTATGTCAGCTTGGAAAATACTTGAACCAAGAAATACTGCATTTTTTAAAGAAC
>JAUBOD010000560.1:6897332-6909135 GCA_032353885.1 Nothura maculosa
TTACAGAATTTTACACCAATGTAGGTCAGGAAACAGATTTTTCAGTGATTTACTCACCTAGGAAATAAATAAATCTTACTGGCTATAGGGGTGATATTCTATGGTTGACGTGAATGCAACAGAGATAGTGTGAACAGCCTGAAAAACAACATAGGTAAAAGAGGCAGACATGGAGTCTAGGTTACCCTGCCTACAGACAGGCTAATAAATATGCCATAAATTCCATTCGCAAATATAAACTTAGTTTTACTGTAGCCAGCACCTCTGAGATACTAAGGGGTAACAGTACAGCTGATGTGATTTTAAAGCTAAATGTGGCTGATCTTAACCATACCCCTAGTCCTGAATAAGGTATAACCACCCAGTCATTCAATGTCTTTTGCTACAAATACTTTTGATTTTGTTTCTCGAAAGGGAGGAGAACCATGACCAAAGCCTACAACAGCGTTTCAGATGTTCTCTAGGAAAGTAAACAAGACTTAATAAATTCTATTACCTTGGACTAGGTGTTCTTAAGTGCTCTCTCTTGTTTTAAAAGACCATAATCTTGGCACTCCTGAAACGATCAGGTTTCAGGCACACAAAGGCCCCTCAGCACAATTCATACGTAGATGACAAGAGGTAAGAGACTAAGTGAGATATGAGCCCAGATCCGCAGGCTGGTTCCCAGCTGCTTTTGCTTTCCCAGCGGATAACAGATACAGCACCAAGACACACAATGTCATGCTAGAGAGTTTGCTGCTCTCTTAACACCTCATTTTTCTCCACATCTGAACTTATTCTGAAAGCACCCACTTCAGTGTCCCCCTCCTCCTCCCTCCTTTGTCCTCACCCATGGCCAGGGAAACATGAAAGCAAGCCCGGCTGGTTATTGTTAATGCATCTGGATGCGCAGGCATTAAAAAGAGGGGTTATTCAGGAACGTGGCACCGTTTTCCTTGCTATTTGCACAGGCAGCTAATGATCACCCTAATAGCTTCTCTCTCTGAAGTCGTAATAAGCTTACAAATGAAGCCATTCAGCACATATTAAAAAGCAAGGGATGCTCCTTTGATTACAGCCTTTATGGAAATCTCCGTGCTTTGGCTTTGCTGCTGCAGCGCCGCAATTAGGGCGCGCTGCCGGGAGCGGAGCAACGCGGATCGCCGCCATCGGAGCGCCATGGCAACCCGGGCAGCAGCACCCCAGGAATACGGGAATCCAGGGGGGACACGGAAACCTGCTCTGCTGAGGCCTCGGCCACGCTCGTGGAGCAACACGGCTCTTGGTAATCCAGTGCCAGAGGGAAACGAGCGGCCTTTGCCGCATCCATGGGCCTGGAGGCTCTGCTCTGCAGCTGCTGCTTGCTCTCTCTCCCGGGAAAAGCTGCTCTCTAGGCAGGAGGCATCGGCTCCACGTCACAGGACTAGGCAAGAAGGGGCCTTCTTTTTTGCAGATTCTTGAGAAACCCATAGATTTAATTGAGTGCCAATAATTCCCTTAGCACCAAAAAGGCTTTCTCAACAGTATCTTTCCCTCTCCTTGGCACAAGGGAAGCTGAGTAACCTTATGAAAATCCTACCATTTAAGCGGTCAGAGGCTAAACATGTCCTGCTTATACTGCTGGCAGATTTAAAAATCATGGTTCCAGTCTTCATTAATGTTTTGTTTTGGGTCAAATGTCTCAAGTTAGCTAACAATTTAAAAGAAAATACTGTTTTTTTCTCCTTAGTGAAGAAAACATCATATACAATGTATGCATTTTCCCAAAAAATCCCTATTCCCTATGCATACCTGCAGGTAACTGAAGAGAGCCTTGGGGAGCCATTCATTTCTGTACACAAAGATGACCACGTAAGTGCTGATGAAGTCTCGCCAATAGCCTTTCACAAGGGGATGAATTTCACTCACAAAAAGAAGCGTAACATCTCCTCTTTGAAAGCTGGTACTCTAAATACACCATTTTGCTTTGCTTAAAAGACAAGACCTTTGCGCTCAATAGAGATATTTCCTACATCTCCAGGAGCCTGGCTGGGGTGAAGGCAGGTCAAAGCACGCAGCACAGATAGCTTTGTGCTGATACTACCCATGGTGCCTATTAGGAAGGCTGTAATTGTAAGAAACCATTTCCCAGCAAGGATATTTAATACAGTGCCAAAGAACCTCCCCAGGCAGGCTTTGTTTTAAGGTTTGTGAGCTTTGGGGGGAAAGGATTGTATCTCTTGTTGCAAAGTGGTTCAGGGCCAGCACATTTTTACCTCTCTCGTAATCTAAATAACTCATAAGGGCAGCAGTGGAAACTGCACGGCCAGAATCACTTGCAAGCAGGCTGGGAATAGCCTGGGGCGAAACCTGAACCACCATCAATCATAGAAACACACAAGAATTGGCATGCACTGACAGGGTGTCACAGAGACCCTTTCAAAAACAAAACTGCAAATTTAACCATGGAAATGCCCTGGATGCTGATGTACACCCCTTTTCTTAGGCTTCACTGATACTTTACCTGCTGGAGCCAGGAGTCAGAAACTGATGATGTAAACTGATGTAAACCCCTGGCTATATTAAACGGGCTGGGGGAAGCAGTGCAGGTACAATAATTTTGGCATACAAGTGAATGGAGAAGGCACCGACTAAAACACTGGCCCTGAGGCAATGCACCTAAAAGCACTACAAAAAACACCCTGTGGCAGGGCAGCAGAGCCCTCTGCTTTTGCACCCAACAGAAGCAGGAACACTGCTGTCCTCCTTTTTATGCTATTTTGTGTTATCTACAAAGACTGCACTTTTTTTTTAATGGAAAAGGACAACAAGCAGAATTATTGATAAAACTGGATCTCCTGCAAGACAGAGGATCCCATGGATGCACAAATCAGGCCTAACCTGAGTCTTCATTGCAAAATCCCACTAGTTTTCAATGGCTGAAGTTTACTACAACCCCAGTTCAGCTGTTTTCTTTTTTCAAAGCAGCTTTGCCTTTCAACTAAAAAGGTCTGTCTTCTTTGGAAGCATCAAAACCAGATTTGCAGAGCAAGTGACCAAAGCAGTTCATGTTTAGGCTGAGACACAAGGGGAACAGCGGGAGGTTGAAGCCATCCCTAGCAGGGAGAGAGCACCCTTTGGGGTGTCCTCCTGCTTAGACTGGGGAGCAGCTCGGAGCCAAGGCCAAGAGGAGTTGGCTTGAGTGAGATAACATTTAACTCCCTTTTCTCCCAACGCTGCTGCCAGCCTGGGAAGAAAAGTCTTTCAGAAAATACTGCGCAGTCTTGCTGTACAAATGCACTTGAAGATAAATTGCATGACAAGTTTCAAAACAAGATTTGTGATCACCATTCTGCATGTCTGATGATAGCTAAACCGCCATGCATTTGCTTCAGGATGTTAACACCACTTCACTCCCAGATTGCTTTTCACAATCCAGTCTGAAAGCCCTTAACGATGTCTAGATATGTATTTGTCTCCCTCTTACTCGACACCCAGCAAGCTGGCGTGCCTTTGCCTTGGGTTACCCAGTAGGATAGTGGTTTTGCAGGGAGGACCACACAAGACTTTCTTGCCCAGTAAATGCCCTGGGCAGTCTCTGCAGCCTCTTTGGTATAGTGCTCAGACAACTCCAAAATGCCAGTTCTGCTAGCAGCTCTAGCAGCAATTCACAGACCTAGCAAGTCCTTTCAAGTTCTTTCTTTTTGCCCCTTTTATTTAATAGATTTATCAGTATCACTTTTCTGCCACCCATGGAGTCTGAGAGATTTAATTCAGCAGAGTGCTAAGCTCCAGGGGTCCCTGCATTGAAAGCAGAAAAGAACTGGACAGCAAGACCAAAACAGGCTCCCAGGGCTGCCTGACCCATGCACTGCAGTTCCCGAATCGAGACCTGCTGGTGTCTCTCCTCTTCATGAGCTCCCAGGCTTAAAATGCTGATTGAGGCACTTTATCTCATTGCTTCTTACCCTCCCACCTCTTTTGCAATGCACTGTCTAGACAGTGTTATCTCTACCATATACAGTACATCACAGTCTATTATTTTCGACCATTCTTTACATATGATTTCTCACTTCACAAACCCCATCTTGCTCAGAAGTATTCAAAAAATCTGAGTCACAAAGAATGAATGAATGACAGAACAAAAGTGAAAGCCAAGCAAACTCTCAGCTAAAGCCCCCACTTAAGCTCTTTCCACATCCTGTTTGGAAACATCTGCTCCTCAAAGTCTTTTTTTTTGGTGTATCTCCTTATGCAATACATTACCTCTGTACTTCTGCAGGGCAAAACCATCTAGGTTTCCCAGCTAACAATTATCTGCTGCTTTTCCTACCATTCCTGAAGGATTACAAATGGGTTCAGCAATTCCAAGACATTTTGGGATAGTCAGGATATCCTTGTGGTGAAAAAAAGCAGCGGTGAGCAGATAACTACTGACTGTGTCAGTATAGGCTGGAGGATTCATTTCTGTAGAATCAGTGCAATGCTGCTAAGCCTACACCAAACAACCAGAAAAATGACTTTCTACTGACGTAAATCTTTACTATTGGTTCAGTGATTCTGAAATCAATCCCTTCAACTAGATAATTATTTGGTCTAAAGTTTTAAAAATAGAATTTCCATCTGGGGGCAGGATTTTTTTTTAATGTCGGCTTTTATCCAGGGGCAGGGAAAAAAAAAAAGAGGGTGCTGCAGGGCATGGATATTAGACCAGCAGTTAACCTACAAAGCAAGTTGATCCTACCAAGGGCTTCATTGTGCAAGGGTCTGGCTGAAGACTTAGAATACCTTCTTCAAGAAGCAGTAGCTTTTATATGAGCCAGAGGTGAGATGGGGAGGCATTTGCTTCACACATTCCCTATTTCCACTAAAGAGAAGAAAGGCAGGGTTAATTAAAGAAGGCAGTTTTAAGTTACTGCTTGCTGTTATTAGCTTTGCTTGGAGACCTCCATTTTGAAGTGGTTCATTAGAATAAGGGAATTTACCTGGAACAAGGCTGCTTAACTACTGGGTCTGACAACACCTCCCCTCAGACCGGTTTTCACTTTCCCAGCCATACACGTGGAGCACAGCCCCAGAGTCAGCTTCTCTTCCACGTGAGGCCAAATTTCACCAGATAAAATAAAAAGATAAGTCAGGACTACGCTCCATACGGAATCAGTTTTTTTCCTATTCCATGAGAAGGTTTAGTGGGCATTTCAAATGAAATGTAGAGGGACTTTAAAATTTGAGAGCTTTTTTTTATTATTATGATACAGCATTTTTATCATATTCTGACCAATAAACTATGGTAAGGCATACCTTGGCAGGGTAAACTGGCTAAACTAGCAACTCTGCATAGTGCATGAGAAGGTTTCTTAGCACTCATCTGCTTTAAGCAATGTGCAAGGAGAGCTCTCAAGCCATTACAGCCTATTCCATACCCCACATCATCAAAAGCCTTCTTTCCCTACCACTTTAAATACAACACTTCAAATTTTGCAGTCATTAAAATATACATAGCCATAAGAAAAAACAAGGGAGGAAGGAAAAAAAGGAAAAAAAAATATTCATGCAAACCTGGCATATGCAAGCATCACTTTACATTTTAAATCAAGGAGATACAACTAATGACACAACTCAACAAATTCTGTGAGCATCAGAAGATATAATACGCACTTGTAATAAAACAACTGGTAAAAATAAAACATTAGCAGAATAAACTGATACCTGACTAAAGCAAACTCCAGCAACCTTCCCTCAACTGGTTATCCAGGTAAAGAGCAAGTGGACTGGCTTCACATGAAGGCCCTGAGATCCAGTGCTCTCCCAGGTCCCTGGATGCCTTCACCTGGCATCTTCCTCCACATATTTGAATATCAGCACTTGCACCTTGGAGAGCAAGGGGCTGTTGTGAGATTCCCCAAAGGGGGCATGTCTAGGAGACGAGCCAAGCATGGATCAGTTCTGATACTTGGAAATGCATTACAGAAAGAAAACTACCTCAGTAGGAAAATCGAGGTGACATGGCTTCTGTGGCAATACCCAATAAACACACAGGAGCTTCAAGCTGCATGATAACAAGCAGTATTCAGAGGGCCACCATAGCAATTTATCTATCTATAAAAGTGAAGAGAAGCTCAGGCTGCCCCATTGCTATCCAAGAGCTCACCGGGAGGTGAGAAAAGGCACTACGTGGTCCAGCTCACCACCTCAAGTCACTGTCACAACCTCGGCAAAGGAAACCCATGCCAAGTGCATGCACTCAGCTCTGAGGAGGGCACAAAAGCACCAGAGGCAAGTGCATGACTCCTAAGGATGGCTGCAAGACACCAGGTCTCTCCTGAAATGACATTTTCCACCAGAACACTGACCTGCTGAGCAAAGGTTCACAGCAGGTTCAGGCCATCACAGGCCACAGCAGCATAATGAGACATCCTGCAAAATTTGCAGCTCAGCTTTTCATTCATAGTGGTTTTCAAAATGCCAAAGATCAGCTCATGAGTGCAGAGAGGAGAAAGGTCTTTCTGTCCTTACAGTGCCAAATTATACCACTACACTAGGAACTGTACAGACCGTGGATGTTACAAGACCCTCTCATGAGCCCTGGTCCTGAGCTGTTTACCCTAATGTGCCGAACAAAGCAGAGCCCTTCCAGCTCCTCTAAGTGGCCCTACTACTGCTCATTAAAAGCACAGAAAGTGGTTGCTAATGAAGTCTGGTTCTGCCGTACGATATGAGTGGCTGAGAGCTATGATAATTACATTAGCGAGGGTAACTGAAGTCACCACCATATCCTTGTTTGCTCTTTAATATAACTGCAAAGAGAGCAAGCTGGGCTGTAACTGAAGAAAAAAAAAAGAAAAGAAAAAGGAAGGAGAAATTGAAATTGTTCTTCTGTTGCATGAGTCTGACTGCCTGATTATAGGATGCTGAAGATGCCTAAGAGGGAGTTACTGAATATTTAAGCTTGGAAATGGAAGCTTGGTTGTCTCCCAGCCCGTTAACATCCACACATATCTTCCATTAAGTCTAATTAGGGCTAACAGTGAGTTCACGAAAGTATCTCCATAATTAATGTTAATAGTAGTTATGGGCAAACGTTGATGGAAGATGAGATGCCAAGTTTCTTCTCCAGGGTTAAACATTCAAGAGCCTGCACGTCTCATTTCCATTTCCTACCTTAAAAGCACTCTAATCAATTGCACATTTCACAGACAGACTTAAGTGCTAAGTCTTACAACCAGAGACGTGCACAAGTGGCACTGGCAACAGCACATGCTATTATTTATAGTACTATAAACACAGGCAGACGGTACCTGATACAGGTTATGCTGGTTCACTGCTCCGCGCTTACTGCTCTGCAGCTACCTCAGTGACATATAAACAACAGAAAGCCACATCTCTGTCCTTCAAGGCACCGAGGCTTCACACACGAACAGCACTTTTTCTCTATCTATATATTGGGGCAAGTCATTTTCAATTAACAAACTGAAGCGCAAACAAGATTATAGCAACAACCTCAATTACCCTTATTAATGCCATTATGCCACCCCTAGCTGATAGGCTCCATCCTATACTCCCCAATCAGGCATTATTAACAAACCATTAAATCTGTAAATGAGAACAGCAAAATTATCTGCCATAATCAGAGGGGGATAATAATGCATCTTCTCGTGTGACTCCAGCTCCAGCCTGAAGCTCCATGGCAGTAGTTCATTTAAAAGCATTAATAGACTGCTACCAGCCAAGGGTCATTCACTAGCACAAAGTCTCCCTCTCTGCTCTCTTATCCCATCAAAAGCAGAGAATTTCCATCAAACTTGTGCAATTCTGGAGCCAAGTAGATTTATAAACTGCCTTCAGTGGGGGAAAGTATTTATAAAGCCTCTGGGAGCCGGACAAATACTCGGCTGTTTCCCTCATGACTTGTAGATATTATCCGAAGGAACCTTATGATGTCGAAACCTATGACATGAAGGGGCACAACACACAAGAACAGGGGCTGACCACCTTAACTGGTCATAAGTTACATTAGAGGGACTTTCTCATAGGACTAGGCTTAAATCATATCTGGCTGCGTTTGCCTTTGCAATGGGAAAACAAGCTTTTCTTCTTGGTTTGTTTTCTGCCTTAGGGAATTAGTGACTCAGACAGGATGCTGAAGACTCAGTGGGATTTATTTTTTCCATCATCCTGAGGGTTTTTTTGTTTGTTTTGTTTTTATTATTATTAAGCAAGCTGGCTTATTAATGCACTGTAAACATCCATTCAGGGCAAATCTTTCGATAAATAACTCTTGCCTCCCCACTGTTCCTCCTAGTTTTATGTGTTTTAGTTTTATTGTTGTTTTGCAAAGGGTTGAGAACACAGAGCACACAGACCTGAGCTGCACTGGCCGTGTGTAACAGTGATAGGCAGAGCCCTTCACTTCCATCACAGCCTCTTTCCTCAAAGGCAAGGATCACATTCAGCTCCCTGGATGTGCCTTTTTGGAAGCGCTTACTCCCCACACTACGGCCTCTTCCCATTCTAGCTCCACACAGGCTCCACTGAAGATACAGCCACGTCTTGCTTTGAAGCACTAGCCCCAATGCAGAGCCCTGGAATCCCATAACCTTATAAAAGAAAGTGCCCATAGGAAAAAATGAGCAACAAACAAAAACTCTTCCTTTGACTTGGTCAGGTTTCTTTTGCCAGAGGTAAGATTCTTCCTCCAAGCAGCTTTTCTCACAAGAGGAAAACTGAATACTGCTTCCTAGACGTATAAGACAAGCATGTACTTTAGCTACAAGTCAGTCTGACTGAACAGAGAATAAAGAGTAGCACTTTAAAATACATTTTGCTTATTCATCACATAGTATTTTTACAAGAACTTGTAACAATGGAAACATTATTAAAGAACAGCAGATCAAGAACAATCAGAACTCTGTATTACCTGTTAGAAAACTGGTCCCCTCCTTACCCCACTCATAGTCCCAGCACTTAAAAATATTCAATGAAAAATAAAATACCATCAGTAAAAGTCACACTTGTAACATTACATTTTAAAATAACAATGTTGTAAAGTAGCAGCTACAAAATGAGGTGAAATGCTAAGCAACGAGTTGCCCAGACGTTTTTATAGGAATTGGAACATATGTCTAGTAGGTGTCCAAGGAAATTGGAGTTGACTGAAACTCCTGGCTACCCTGTATTTTAACTGGATGGTTCGTGCTGCTTAAGCTTCCTGCCAACAGGCTGACGAGGATATTAAAGCAGGGAGCAGGAGAGGATCAGCCAAGAAAAGTGAACAGTCATGTGTAAGACAGTTCACCTTCTCTTCATCGTTACTCAACGCAGCAAGCAAGCTCTGTGTTTAGGCTGGAAATCCAGTTAATTTTCTCCCAGACTGTGCAAAATACAAACATGTACTAGCAAACTGGATGGCATAAAGAGATGGATCTTTGCCAAAGGAAACTGCTTTCACCAGCTTTTCTTCTTTTTTCCTCGGAAAGGAACATTGGAAAAAGGCTGCAAATGCACACTGTGATAAGTGGGAACGTGGGCTCCAAGGCTGGTAACAGGATTTTAGCAGAAAAGACAAGAATCTCCCTAGAATTTCAAAACCACTATATCCTCCATGAAATAGTTGACATAGAACACACCTTTTTGACTAGAATAACTTAAGGATAAAGCAATGTCTTACACAGATAAAGTTGCTAGTGTGAGGGGGCTTGAAAGCAGTGTGTATTTTTTGATGACAGGCAAAAGTTTTTCTTTGGCTTACGTCCCTGCTCACAGAGGCCCTTGCATTTCTGTTATGTATAGACTAGGAAACACTTGGGGAACTTTGGGAGGAAAGATAATATTAGAATAGTATATAAAGCAATTACTCAGACAGATCTTAGCACTGAGACATCTGTATTTTTAAGAGGCAGAACCAGAAACAGCTGCACACTGACGGATTTACCAGAAACTGCAGGAAACCTGTAACAAGGACATGGCTCACACCACCATCATCCTCTCAGAAATTCCCACCATGACAATATGACTTTTCCCCTTGCCAGCCCCACTGGGCTGCTCCTGGACAGGCAGCCTTGCGATGCTGTCCCTTGCAGAGCCTTCAGTGCTGACCAGAGCACGGGAATAACGCATGGATCGGCCGGCTGCTGCCACTGAGAAGCGATGCCCGGGCAGTGCAGAGAGCACTCTCACGTTCGAGAGGAAACGCTTTGTTTTAAACGCTCAACAGACACTGTCTCCTTCATGTTATTCTCCCGCAGCTCCAGCTAGAAGGCAGCTCGCAGGCTCGGGTGTCCCACTGGTGCCAGGAAGGCCACTGTGGGCAACAGCAGGAGGCTCCGCACAAGCATCTGAAATAAAACACTTACTCAGGAGACAGCACAAAGGCTGGCTTGCTAAGCGGCACGAGCCCTTCACCCCGCGGGATCCCTCCGGTCGCTGCACTGTGCAGCTGGCTTGTGCTTCTCTCCTATCAATAATAATGATAAATAATGACAAAAAAGGGAAAGGGCACCCTTAGCCTACGAGCTGCATCGGGTGGACTCCATGCCGCTGCCTGCAGGTAGGTGCACGGGCAGCTCCACCATGTCTCCCTGCCCGTGGCCTGCGCGCGAGGGCCGCAGCAGCGACGCTGCTCTGCCCACGGCAGCCACCCCCCCCACACACACGGGCTTCACAGCGTGCAGGAGGGAAGGGGCTGCTTCAGTTTCAAGAGTGGAGACTAAAGCAAGGTCTGCAACCATACTCTGAAGAAAAAAGCATGTTCCCAGGTCTTGCTGGGGGTGCCCTTCCTGGCACTGCTCCCTGGGGAGGTTTGAGGGACAGTCAGTAAAATATAATATGTCTGGGTTTTTTTTTAATTATTTTTTATTTCATCATCTCAGAATTGGACTCTCATTCAGGTTCATCTCTTCCTACTTCAGGAACTTTCCAAGTTTACTCAACCGTCCTGGAAACAGACTCAACTCCGGGGCCAGGGTTTTGACCTGGCAAAGTCTACCAACATGACAACTAATGGATGAGGCAATGGACACGCACATGTACCAGCAGAAATGTCTTCATGCGTTTGTGGGACAAAGCTCTAAGGCCAGGAACATCAATGGGAGCATTTCCACTAAATTTCCACAGCAACAAGTTTTCAAACATGGTGTTTGGAGCAGGTTTCCTCTGGATACTGCTCTCCCCTACCCTCTTAATTTCCCTATACTGCTGATGCTGAAAGAACCCCATGCAGTACAAAGTCCAAGACAAGAGCTTAAAAAAATCCCCACAAATCTTGTCCCTGAACATCTGATGCCGCTGGCATTCAAATCACCAAACTGCAGAGGACTGAGTTATTTGAAAGAAAGCTAGAAATATATTCATATAGCTTTTACAGTCTTCATTTGTTTCCCAAATAATTGTTGAAGCTGCCATGTAGACATTATATAATTGCAAATATACAAGGAAGAAGGAAGAGGAAAGAAATCCATGACAAACTGCTCCATTAAAATGCTTGGATTCAAACTAGATATAATTCAAAGAAATTCCATGCCTGCTATAACAAAACAGGACCCGATGGGCCTTTCCCAACTCACTTGATGCTACACCAGCATTTCAGAATCTTAGCCATAGACATAATTCATGTTATAACCCCATCCAGCAAACATAACATACAGTTTAAAAACTTTCCTAGTCATCCCAGTACTGATATGCAATTCACTTGGGATTTCTGCTTTCATTCATCATAACTGGAAATGTTAAGCAAATACTACAACGGGTACAAGAAAAACTAAAATCAGGAGCACTCTTTGGAGCCTGGGAATTCTCATGGGTCTTGCACTAAGCTTAGTTCTCTGCCCGTGCCTTCCCTTCTCTC
>JAUBOD010000560.1:6932943-6971585 GCA_032353885.1 Nothura maculosa
GAGCCGAGATCCTGCAAAAGCAAATGTCATACTCCTTAGTGACAGGTGAGAATGAGATGAAGTCTTTGTCTAACAGCGGTACATGGGAATAAATGGATCTGTATTTAATTCCCTGCTAGACCTGAGATCACATGCTTCTCCCTCTGCACACCACAATGAAAGCAGAGAGGATATTTGCCCCCAGGGAAGCGCTCTAAGCATCTCTGGACGGAGAATTCTGGCTCATTTCCAGCTGTGGAGACCCATCCAGCTGTATAGCCACAGCAGCTAACCACGTTGATGCAGTTTTTCCAAAGCCAACTTGGATCTAAGGGTCAGATCTGCCCTTTGTACATGCAACTTTTGGATAACCAGGTCACAGCTACAAACATCCATCAAAATTAAGAGATTAAAAATGTAAAACTGGAGACAACTTCCTGTGGCACCTGAACATAAAATCTTTCTCTAGATCTGTCTCCCAGTTCTCTGGGAATCATCCAGGTAGCTAACAAATATGTTAACATGGCTCTGTGTCCCTGTTTTAATTCTTCTGCTTATTGGGCAAAACATCTAGGGTCTTCATGTCATTAAGAGAGCAGAAAGAGACAACAAGGCAAGTAGAAGGACAACATCCCAAAATGCATGGAGATCTCGACTGCTGCCTGGTCCTGCTTCCCTGGGCACCACACGACTCATAGGACAGCAGTCTATTCCTATGGACAGGGACACTGGCAATCAGACTCAAGAACTCTCTTCCTCCCTTACATGTCCTTCCTTAGCCCTTCGGGAGCACATGCAGACATTCCGCACCCTGCTCACGTATGCCTGGGAAAGCAGAGGCCTTCAGCACTTTGCTGGGGGATGGAAGTGAGGGGGTGCCCGAGGCCTTGAGCTGCACTGTCAGGGCAGAGGTGCCCTGCAAACAAGTGATTTGGGGAGAAACAGCCACCTCTTGGCAAACACCCCTTTTGAAAATCAAACCAGCCAACCAACCCCTGGCTCTTCAAGCTGACTGAAGCACATAAAAAGTTCAAGTTGCATCTTCAAGCACAGCACATAAATCATTTACTGACCATTTACTGTATCCCGCACAAGTGAGGGCATTTTTCAAAGGCTTCTGACACAAGAGCATGCGACAACCCATTTCTGTCTCATGGTAACAGAAAAAACTAATTCACTGAGTTGCGCTGAGCACACTGGAAGTCATGTTGGCAAAAGGGATATTTTCATCAGAACATAAATTATGTAAAAAGGATGCAAAATTATGCGTGCAGGCACACGGCAGGGAGGGACCCAACTTCTCCCACTTGCAGCCGACATTAGGGCCTCAGTATACGCTTGCAAAGTCTCTGAAATCCCAACAGGAAGGACACAGAAGTCCAGGGTAGGGAGAAAATTCCATAAAATAGATGTAGTTCACCAAGAGTGATTTTCTCCTCACATTCGCCTTTTCAAGAAAACTTCTTATAGCAAACATAGCCTTAAGTCAGCACATGATATAGAGTACAGGCCGGATTTTCTTCCTGTTGACTTTAGTTTCTTGGCCTATGACTCCATCTGATTTGGTGGTGTCACTCTCAGTACACAGTGCTGAAAGTGAGAGGAAAGTCAGGTCCCCAGGGTGCAACTCGGGCCCCAAAGGGTAAGTTTTTTCCTTTGAAGTGGTCCAGTCACTCTCAGAAAATAACTAGAGTCAAGAGTGATTTTAAAACCTCAGAGGAAATGATGTCAAGCAAGATACCATGACATGAATTAGGCCAGGCACAATACAATAAATACCTTTGCTTATTTTAGCAACCTCCAACTGCAGATATCTCACTAGTAGCTTTAGTAGACCTTCTAATTCTCCTTTCAAAGCAGCAGAATTCAAACAGTGGTACCAGATAAAACCAAGTAAACAAGCAAATTCTCCTGACAAGAACACCTGGTTTTCCTCTCTGTTAAATCTGAAGCCCTGTAAGTCCTTGCTAGCAGCTGCAAGGAGCCCTGTGAAAGCTGGAGATGTCTGTGAGCTCCATGCACACCAAGAGCAGCAGCCTCGTACGGCGCCTCTCCCGCTCCCTGCAGGAAAGACAGGGATTAAATTTGTCAAATGGGGATAAGACGTTAACGGGGCCAATAAGGTTAGACATGCCAAGCAATTCAGCAAACAATTCTGGAAAGAACGATTAGATCTAGGGTAACTAAGTATGATAAATGCTGACTTTAACCCAATTACATACAACGATTTTAGCGGTCTGGGAGAACTCAGCACTACAGCATTGCAATCAATGAATGGTCTTGAAACTCAAGCTCTGTTCCTCCCTCCACCTCCAAAAGAACCAGAAATTCAAGTTACAGAAATCTTGGCAAACAAAGATTTTTGTTTCTGGCTCCTTATGCAGAAAGGAGAAGGTTTAACCTTTTTCCAAATCTCGAACCTTTGTTCTAGCTCTTACACTAGGTCCTAACAGGAGAAAATTCAAGATCCAATCCTGAAACTATTTTTTTTCCATTTCAAAAAATATCTTTCCTCAAGCTTTTTTTATGGTGTTATATAAGTTAGCAAACAATGGAGACATCTGCTTGGTCCCTGAAGAGGGCCTTTTCTCTGTACATACAGTATCAAATAGAATAGCCCAAAGAAAACATTTGTGTTACAGAAGTGCTTCGTTCTCTACTCTTTAACCTCCAAGCCCAGGACCCCAAAGTCATTATCTGCTCAAGATGGTGCCTCCACTTTCCCTGGCTCTGCACCTTGGCTCTCTTAGGAGTGCAATTCACACCAGCCACAGGTCTGTAGGCCAGGGCCTTAACGCAAAGATCAAGGGGTTTGCGAAGGCCAAACCATTTCCATCAGTTTTAGAAAACTCTAGATTGGAAAAACAACCCGGTGTCTTAGCTACACAATGCCACATGACATTTAATAACAGCAAAAACAGCAAGTGTGGGTTAGGCCAAAGAGTTTCTCAGTCATCCTGGCTTTGATGCACGTGGCTTCAATAATAAACCCATTTGGTGTTCTCGTCCACATCCTGAGACTTTCTCCGGAAGAAATACTGCACGCGCCCCACCTTTTTTTTTTCCAAAGTATCCTTCATTTATGTCTTGCAGTCAACCTATTTTTTTTCATTTAATTTATGGTCTTGGTTTGTGGTAACATCAAAAGAAAAAAAGAAAAAGAAAAAAACAAGGCAAATACAGGGAAGTTTCTGGTGAAATGTGAAATTGCTTGGAGAGAATTAAAAAAAATAGCACTCAATAACAAAACTTCTTCTAAACTTGGATCTAAATACAGATCCAAGGTGTTTGGGTTTTTTTTCCCCCCTGAATTCTGCATGTTAGAAAAAGCCTCCAAGTTACTGCAAACTGGCAACCTCCAAATCCAAGGATTACTTAGTGGAAAAGAGTATGAAAATCATTTTTATTACAAGCATCCTCAGCTACAATGTTCTTTGAATTACTCTGGCTGTTTAACACAGAGCTGAATACAAACAGGATACACCACCATGGTCTGTGCTGAACCAGCAAGTCACTAAAATAAACAAACAAATGGCTTTAAGGTAACACAAAACCTTATAAAATAAGCAGATTTTAAATGTGTTTTCTCCATAGGAGGCTTCTTCAAGCCAAGGAAATCCTCAGTGCTATCAGAGGAGAGCCTGAGCACCTGGCTGCTCCAAGCAGCATTCCCACTGCTACTGGAGTCTGTGGGACATAAGAGAGCACAGGGTGCTCCGGCTCTGTGCCAAATTCCCTACCACTGAATTACAACACTGTGTATCTTGATAGCTGAGGTTGGGCATGACTGATAAACTGGAAAGAAAAGAAGCCAGTGTGAAGTTTGCTAAAGTAAGTGTGAAAATAGCTAAAAGTTAGCATTATCTAGGGAGAAACTACTCAAATGCAGAAGTAATTCACTGCCTGCAGGATGGGGGTTGGGAAAGAAACCCCTGCAAAATGACAACTCATCAAGTAAGGCAATAAAACATCCAGCTTTAGCACTGGCCCTCTGAAAATAATAACTGGAGCAGAGCCTAATACACTCCAGCTGCTCCTTCCCAGCCGATGCTCAGGGGCACCGTTTACACCACAAGGGCCAGGGCCAGCACAGGAGAGTTTCCCTCCTCCTCCAGCGAGCGAGCAAAATGGTGCTTCCTATACAAAAATGCCAAATAAGGCAAGGAGCTGCTCCTGGGCTTCTTTTTCTCATTGCCCAGTGGAGCCTGTGACATGAACAACACTTGCTGGGAATTAGTACAGCAGCACTGTTATTTTGTATTCCTTACCCAAAGCTTTGCTGGACTGGGGTGACTATGTGCTGATAGCCACGAAGCAGGTGGAATAATTCTGCTTGGCCAGGATCAGAACGGGCAGTACCTTCAGGCACAGAGAAGCCCAGAAACATGCAGAATTTTAATCAGGCCCAGCCTATATAAGACCCCAAATGGCAGGAATTGAGAAATCCACGCTAGGAAGGGGCCACGTAGCAGGCTCTGGTGCACTCGCTAGGGCAGCCCGAGGCAGCAGCCTCAGGTGCCGCTTGCGGGGCGAGGAGAAGCCGCGGAAGCTGCCCCGGGGCCAGGGGCAGAAGCAGCACAGGCCTAACCCACACTTGTTGTATTTGCTGTTATTAAATGTCATGTGGCCAGCACTGCAGCCAAACGAGTGCAGGAAAGCACAGCTCGCCTGGGCGCCCACAAGTAGCTGTTGATGAATACAGGCCAAACTCATCCTTGGGCACTGCAGCGACTTCCCTCAGAACACGGGAGATGACCTGCAAAGCAGTGAGCTCACCTGTCCTGGAGAGGGAAAGGGAACAGTCTCCAAAGAAACTTAGTGCCCTCTCTATTGACAATATTTGTTGGTTTGCCCAACAAGTGGCTAAGTACCAAACTGAATTCCCACATAAGGTATAACATTTGTTTGGCCTCTGAGTTTTAAACCTGGACATACGACCGCTACATAAATTGCACCTGCAGAAGAAAATGATATTGAAGAGGAAGTGCTCGAAACACTAACAGTGCTTCTGAGCCATCTATCCCTCTCCAATCTGATTTCTTTTTCACTGAATTCTTTTTCCAAGAACTTGGACTCATGTAAAAGAATTGCTGAATATAATAACCTCAGACAGTAGGGGAGATAGCTCCACAGGAGTCAATTTGCAGCACCGTGCAATCCATCAGGACCAGAGGGTTTCCTTCTCCTGCAATAATAGTTCGCAGTAATGTTGCATTAGTACACAATAATTTATTTTAGAAGACTGGATCACATGCAATGCCCTGACTCAAGCCCAGCTTTTCCTCAGTCTTCCTCAAGCTCTGTGGCTGATGAGCCTCTCTGGGCTCCCCCGTGCCCTTCTGCACGGAGATGCTGCAAGAGGCCTGCAAGACGCACGCAGCTGGATGGTGAAACCAAAAACTGGGGTGAACAGAGGAACCTGAACTAGGCTGCAGGCTCCTTCAAGTGGAGCTAAATAGAAGAGCTCCCACATACAGAAACATGTTACAGTGGGTGAGGTGGATTATTTACTCCATAATTAATCTTTTTCCCACCTAGAAACACAGAATCACAGGTACTAAAGGCAAGTGAATGCCTAACTCCTACAGAAAGTGCAAGCCCCAGGCTTCCAGCTGATACTGTTGACTTTCAAACCCTCCTACTGATGCTCTTCCACTTATAAGACACTTGAGATAATTAAAAATGTTCTTCATGAGACAGCAGCATTTAGCTAAGAAGCGTATCTCCTGACTTAGCCAGTATTCTGACATCTGCTACATCCTGGACAAAGGAGGAGAGCGATGACAGAGAACAGTAACAGAGGAAACTGGGGGGAAAAGGAAATCCTGTCTATGCTATCAGCTGGGCTCCTAATTGACTCTAAAAAATAAGCTAAAAAATAAGTTAAGACACTGCTTCTCCTACGAAAATAGTTTAGAATGTCTTTGGTATATTCCTTTTTCTAAGGATCAGAAAAACTTTATTTTCATTCCAAATGACAAGTTATAACGGGCTTTAATTCCCTGGCAAAGGAGTAGACTGTACTCTGTAGAGGATGGACACGGAAACTACACAGTCAAGAATGCTGCTGGGATAACATTAAATCTCATTTTTCTGGTGACACATAGAAGTGTTAGAAAATAATAAAGCTTGTCAAAATATTTTTCATAATAGACTCTGACACAGAGCATTTGTAAGACCGGCACAGTCTCCTACCCAGCTGGTGCATGAGCTGCTACCAAAAGATCCTTCAGTTGCTAAGATGCCAGCCCAGCTTCAGTGGGAATTTGCCTTCCACTCCAGGCCAAAATACTCTGCCCCTTTACAGTTACACAGTCAACTGCTCATCAGGCAACAGTGTCCTGTGCTCTCTGAAGTGGGTGCCTTGGGTTAGTGGAACAGCTGTCACATTAAGGGGCAATTTCTGACCCCCAAAAACTCAGTTACTCCAGAACAGCAGCAAGGGAAAGCATTATAGCTGTATAATATAGAACACCTCTCTGATTGGGCTGAGGAGGGTAAAATGAGATGCAATGCCCTTGCCTTACATTTCCTTGCCTTGGATGTGCAGAAAGCAGGGGTATGGGGGATTTCCATTTTTGCTATA
The DNA here is from genome assembly GCA_032353885.1 of Nothura maculosa. Taxonomy (NCBI): domain Eukaryota; kingdom Metazoa; phylum Chordata; class Aves; order Tinamiformes; family Tinamidae; genus Nothura; species Nothura maculosa. The sequence continues at coordinate 6,939,509 of JAUBOD010000560.1, forward strand.
TGTTAAGAGCAAGATGGACAGAATAATTAAGATGCACTCTCACTTTGAGAATGCCAGGTTCATTTCAATCAGATAAGCTACAGTTCCCAGCCCTGGCTTGGGCTACAAGATGTGGAATAGAGTTAGGGAAGCTTTTCTCGGGCTTTTTTTTTTTTAAATTAAATTATGCATGTAAAAAGGGAAACAAGCAAATAAAAAAAAAATACAAAAACTCTACAAGAGGGTGAGGCGCCCCTGCTCTCTGCCATAATAATGTTCACTAATTAAAACACAAAGCAGCCAGGGCTGCAGGATTAAGGGCCACGGCTTCCTCTTTTCAAGCCGTGCCTGCTGACAGATCGCCTCATTCCTTCCCTGCTCTTGAACCTTTCAGAGAAAAAAAAATCCAGTTTGCTTATCTTACAGTGTGGAGTTGCCGTGGAAACTGCATCCCCCTGTGAGATGCTCTGTCATAACATTTCAGCACTGTATAGGGGGCTTAAAGACACAGCATCCTCTGCTCCGAGGGCTTCCGAGTCAGCCAGGGGGGCTGCAGATGAGCAGCTGTCAAAGCCAGGGCAAGTTTGGAGTTGAAGGAACAGAGAGAGAGGGAGAATAGCAAAAAGATTCAGTTGCCTGGTTATTCACAAAAGTCTTCTTACACTAGTGGTGAGTATTGATCAACATGTACTTTGATTTGGTGTAAGATGCATTTTGCTTTTTGGAGAATCTGCCTCTGGGCTGCCAGTGGAGAGAGTGCTGGCACCAAAACATAACCCATCACTCCAACATGGGTTAAGCACAAAGCACCTCTTTAGTAAGGGCTTTATGTCAGTTTAGTCTTTGAGCCCTATTTTCTCAGTCCTTTTGCAAGAAAGCAGAGGAAGAAGTAGCAGGCACAATAATTACCCATAATGAGAACAGGCCTCCTATAGCCTGTTCCTTAATTACAGGGATGGCTTCCAGGCTGTAATCACTAGGGGTCCAGATGGAAGTTCTCCAAGCTCTTTGAGGGACAGAACGTGTCAGTTATTAATTAAACATATGAGGCAATTAGCCTCAAAACTTCGCAGTAAATCACTACAGCTGTGTTACTTTCACTTTTTCCTTGGGTGACTGCAAGTCACAACACGCAGCATATTTCCCAGAGGGGGGATCACGAGGACTGCAGCCAAAAAGCATTCCCAAAACAAGACCTTTGTTGTTGGGTGGGAAAAAGCATCTGCAGAAAGCTGCTTTTCTGAAGTCAGCTACTTCACAGTGACATCCCCCAGGAGAGACGATGAATTCTGCATGCAGCAGCTACTCAGTGCTTAAGCACTGAGTATCCAAAGCAGTTGAATCCTCTCTACCACCCCAAAAAGCAGCTTCGAACTATTTTGGCACACCAAAAGGAACCACTCCTTCATAACCCATCATCAGCTACTGACTTTAATACACTGTGCTAGAGCTTGCCAAAATTTCCAGCTCTGTAGCCCACAGCAGTTTTAGGACCTTGTTGCTGGAGGGGGTCATATATTTGATAACAAGATGCTCTAATAGCATCCTTTGTCAATGGCTAATTTAGGAACTCAGGTCAAAATCATCATGGGGGTTAAAGTCTAATTAGTAATTTATACCGGTAGTTAAAACCTGATTATTAATTTATACTAGTATACTTGTTTTCACACACCAAAATCCCCCTCAGTCATGTCAAGATAAATTTGAGGACACTGTGTTACTACACAGTATTTACTCTGTGTCTCAGCTGTAGATTCTGTAACCTACAAGAAGCTCTGTTTATTCCCCTGCACTTTTCTCACGTGCAGCTGACAAATGGTGGATCAACTCATCACTGACAATACTAAGAACTGGGTGGCGACCTTAGCTTGGTTTTACACTAATGCACGCAGCACTCTGGCCTCTTTCCTTACACATATTAGCATGCCTGAAGAATGCAGTTAGAGAAAGCTCATAGCAAGAGCGGATAAAAATGACATGTGCATTCTGTGATCAACTGCTGTAAGCTCCCACTGGTATTTCTTAAGGAATCAGGTACGATGGATCTCTCAGCAGTAAGTGATAATAGTAAGTGAGAGTACAGAGAGCGTGACGGTCTAAAGGAGGTCCAAGCCCATCAAAGGTTGTTATAGTTGGAGAGGAGAATGTACTTGCACTCTCGATAAGCAAGAGAACAGAATAGAGCAGTTCACATGCCAGACAGCCCAGTGCGTTTCCAAGAAATTCAAAGCTTCCTTCTCAGAAGCAGGTAAATAAAACCAGATTTGCGCAGTCACACACATCACATTTAAAGGGATCTTCAATAGAACTTTCCTATTTTTCATCAGGCTAGAGCAAACCCTTGACTTCTCTGCACAGTCCTTGCCATTCTCAAAGTCAACTTGACAATACTTGTTCTTCAGCTACAAGAAACAGGTCGTATGCAACAAGGAAGGGAGAGTTCATCTTCCTTAAAAGAATGCATCTTATATATTTTTAAGGTCCTTTTCAGAATAGAAATGAAGTCATTTGTTATCATTGCTTCCCAAGTAGGGTCTGAAAGTACTTTCAGCAGACTGTTAGTTGCTGTGTAGGTCAAGCCATTCTATGGCCCTGCCTAGAGTATTCATAATGTCTCAACAGAAGTAGCATTTCTATTTTCCATATGAAAAAAGAAAATACTAAAGATAATTTAAAAAAAGTAATTTAACAACACTGAAACATGTAAACCTTGAGAGTCCTTCACATTCATTAAAGCAGGGAAGTTGTTTAGTATACAGAAGGTTACCCAAGAGTAAGCTGATGCAAACAAGCATCAAAATCAACTCAAACATCAAATGAATAATCCTTAATTAAATATGCTGGGGATTTTATCAGCCTATTACTACACTCTTGATTTTTTTTTTCTTTTTTAGTTCTTTTTTTCACAGGACTCAGGCAGGAATAACAGCATTAAATATTCCATGTGTACTGAGAAAAGAAATGAGGGAGAACCGACACAACTTCAAATGCCTCCAGTGACCCTGCAGTGTACTTGCAAAAAGGTGCAACTTCATCTCGGCCAATTGAGAACATATTGTCACTGCCAAACATGTCCCAGGAACATTGTGGTTAAGAAGATTCTGCTTCGCAGAGCCCGTGGGCGGCTGGCAAGAAGCTTTGCCACTTTGTGATGCACAGACTGCCTTTGTCCTTCACTGCATTTTTTTTTCAATTTTTGGAGGTTTTTTTTTTTTTTTAATCAGTTCAAGACCTCTCTGCCTAATTGCATATTCTACATGAGCGAGACAAGATTTACAATGGAGCAGAGTTTGCATGGATTAACTTTGATGCTGGTACAAGGCCCATTCAGAAGCAATAGCAAAATGTTTGTATTCGTTGTTGTTCCTGCCAAGGCATAACAGAGAAATGCATCACACAGGCCATCAACCTCTCAAATTAGTACCGATTTTATCCCATGCCACTTTACTGCTATTAATCATGCGAAGCAGCAGCAAATACAAAGCAGAAAGCCATCATACTTTCAAATTTTGTTATTGAAAGGGATGAGCACAGTCCCTGTTCAGGTAGACTTCAAAGGCAATAAGAGTTGAAGAGAGATCAAGGCAAAACTGGAGGAATGATCTACTAAGACCTTTATTGAAAGGTGTCAGGAAAGTGCCTGGAGGGCTGTCCCAGCCCTCGCCAGAGCCTAGCCTGAGATGCTCAGATGTGTGTTTTACTCCAAGGAGGCCTCCAGTACCAATTATAGCAGCAGCCGTCATGCTTTCATTTGCAAAACAATGACAGGTAGGAGGACAAGTCTACTTTCTCTCTCTGCTACAGATCTCTTGGCATAGAGCAGAGGCGTATGAGATATTTTACTGTGAGCATGTAAATATGTATTCATATATGTAAATTATGGTGTCCAAAATATTGGCATCCAATTCCCCGAGTGTGATACTAGTGCCAGATATAAATCACTGAATGCAACAGAAGAGAAATAAACCCAGGAAAACAAAACGGAACTCTTCCCTTTCAACAGGGAAGGAGAGTTCTTTGCAATTTCTAATCTGAGGGACCTCTACAGTTACAATCTGGCTTGAAAAAAATATATATGCATATGTAATTCAAAAATATAGTGATGTGATTAACAGAAAACAACCCTAAAAAGAAGTCCTTTTCCCAAGAAAACCTGTGACATATCATAGTCACCATAACTGGAAAGGTCAGTTGGCTTTCAAAGAGATGCTGGCTACCTAGATGTGGGGCAGTCCCTGCTGCTGCCCTCTCACGTGCCACGATGCCTCCTGCATCTGCCTTTGAAGGTCTTTCCCTTCTTCCACCTCTTAGGCAAGAGGCGTCCTTTATGACTAGCACTCGAGTGCAGCAGGACACCTCTAACCACACAGAACTGCTTCTCTTTGGGAGCTTTGCTTTCCTGGGTTGGCTAATGCCTTGCTCAGCTCCCACTTAAATCATCTCAATTTCCCCTATCAAATCCAAGTTGAAATAATTTTAATTCAATCTGTATGTGCAAGTATAAAGGTTTATCCACTGCTTGCATAGAGCCTCTATCGTTACTTCAACAGGTAAAGGTCAACAGATAAAGATCACTGTCACTGACACCTAACAACCCCATAAAAAGAACAAATCTTCTTGCCACATGTCTAAGAGGTTAAAAATTATTACCTTCTATCATTTTCTGTTTTTTACCACTCTGCTTCCACATGACTAAAATGCTGGTCGCAACTATAAACCTCTCTCATTCAAAGTCTTTTCCAAAACTATTTCTTTGTAACACTGGATACCTCCATTCTCAGCAAATATGGCCACTCTTATTGCTGAACAAAACCAATTTACAGAAAATAGTAAATCATCCCATCCTGCTTCTGAAAGGAGAGTTTGCAGTCAGCAGGGGCAAGCAGGACACGTATCCTCAGACTGACTGTGATGCAGAAACATCTCCATCACGTCGCATCATCCTGAGCGCAGTGAGACCAGGCCACAGGCTGGGCCTGACAGTTCTGTGACGTCCTCTCTGTTCACCTGCTGAGCGTAGAAAAGCCTTTCATGGTAGCTGGCATAAAGAATAATGTTACCTTGAGATACACACAGGTAGCTATGGTCACTTTGCTAGAGTGTGGATTAAGGGTTTGCTTCAAGATCTTTGAGAATAGGCCTTGCCACTGGGGAACACAAGAGGATCTTGTCATTACCCCACTCCTCTGTTGTGCTACTTCCTTCCCCAGGGAGACCCCTCTGCCAAGCCCTGCATCTCCTCAGGCAGGGGGAAGCGCAGGAGCGAGACCAGGGCAAGACATATACCCTTATGGACCTCAAAAGCCTCAGTATTTTCACTAAACAGCAGCTGTGCCTCAGACCACTCTGCAAACAGGTCCAAAGTACGGCGTGCAGGGAATGCATAGGGTTTTTAGGGCACAGTTCCCAAATGTCGTGCACTAACTAGCCTCTCAGATAAGCTGCATCGGGGGGACAGCCTGAAGGCAGCAGCAGACAGGCAGAGCGTGAGTGGAACAAGGGGCAGGAAGAGCCACATGGTGGTCTCACGTGCGTGGGTACTGTCAGGGGGAGCAGGCAGGGACAGGAGCTCGTTACCCTCAGGAAACCTGCTCCAGAGCCGTCCCAGCCCCGTACTTTCCACAAGCGAGCCGGCAGCTCCATCACACAGCGTCGCTGCCGCTGCGCAGGGAGCGATGCAGCCGGCCGGGGAGGCCTTGAGCGCTGCACCGGCAGCAACGTAACTGCGAGGGTGTCGTCAGTGTCACTACAGAGAAACTACAGCTGGAGACAAGGCTTTGGTACGTGAAGTGCTCGCAGAGGAGGAGCGAGCACCATGTTTGAGTCAACAGAACAAAGCACATTTCATGTACATGGATCTGTGCTGCTTGATAGCATGAGAGGCCACTGAAGACCTAAAGGCTGCCAAAAACACCCTTCAAGGGGAAAAAAATCAAAACAAAACACAGCAGTAACAAACAGCTACATGAAGCCACACACAATGGAGGAAAGAAAGCAATCCATCACTTCACAAAGAGGCCTCAAACCATTCAGAGGGGCCTAGAGCCTGCTGGACGCATCTGTGGAACATGGGGCAGTACCAAACCAAACACACCACACCTGTCTGACTGGAATAAGACATGGTAGTGCTGCGTAAACTTATTTACTCAGCCATATTGATGTAGCTGTCCTGCTTCCAGTGCCAGAAGTAGCTTAATGAACACACTTTTATGCCTCACTATATTTCTCTTCTCTTTGTACTTCCATTGCTCTCCTTGTGGAATGAAGGGCAACATCAATTAGGTCATCTAGAAAATGCTAGGTTACCTAGCTAGGTTACACCCAGGTTATATAGCTGTGGCTTTCTCCTGTAGAGGGACACTGCAGCCATGAAGCTACCACCACAGTTAGTGATTTCAAGTCTAATCAGGAGCAGGAAGCTGCAAACTGTGCAACAGAAGTGGTGCACAACATGTACATTAGGCCACGAACAGCTATCCATGCCACATTCTAGGTCCTCCAGATGACTTTCACATGTGTCTGAAGGAAACTTATGCAACAACTCTTCCATTCAACATCTCTTGAGCTTCAAGCTAGAGCTTGAGAAAGCTACTCATGGTCAGCTGGAGCGCTGCAGCATCACTAAGTACAAATGGGTTTTTTTTCCCTTCATGCTGACCAGGCAGTGGGAGCTGAGAGAGGGGAGTCCAGACCAGGAATGAGGAGCTGCCACTCATTTCCTGGTTCTGGCACAGAGCTCCTTATCGAGCTTCATGCAACTCTGCCTTGGCAACTCCCACAGTAGCCTGAGGTGCCTCTGTGACTCAGCTTTCCCATCCATACAACAAAGCATTCCGGCTTCTCACTGAAGGGCTGTATTACCTATGGTTTGCACACCACTAGAAAGAGATCAAACAGGATACTTCTTCAGGAGAGACATCAAGAGACCCAAGCTCTTGTCCTAACTTGAAAGATATGAGAAGATAATATCTTTGAGCCTCCTGTATCCCCATCAGCAAAACCAACCTACACCTGTGATTTGCTTTGAAATCAGGGAAAACACACTAATTGTTCAGAATTACCTGCTGCTGCTTAGACCATCCACATCTAAGAGTATTTATTCTCTGAAGACATGAACTTGCTCTCTCCTCAGGTTTGGGAAAATCCCAGCTCTACAGCAGCACAGCACTGCCTTTTGAAAGTCCCACTGAGATCTGTACTACAAGAACTTGTCTGCCTGAACTTACATATCAGACTAGAAAAAAAATATTACTGTGAAATGCATAAAACATGTCAGAGCAAGCTATTTCCAGATGATTTATCCAGGAACATCTGACCAAACCAAAGTTTACATTAAACACACACTGAGGATTTTCATTTTTTCCCTTTTTCTGAGGGCAATCAGCATTTGAGTTGCTCTGCCCCAGGAGGTACTGTCACAAGCCACTCTGATTAGACTCAGGAGGAGGAGCAAACAGACAGTTACTTTGATAACAATCTTATCTTAGGACAGAAATGAGATTAAGTGTCTATCTACAGTGATTCTCCCTCAGATACGCAGTGTTAAAAGGTCTGATTAGGCAGCATAGGATAGAGAAGGAATTTCCTCACAGAGCATGTTGACAAGTAAATCAACTCCTATTTCTCCTGCTAATGGTCCCTTGCAAGCGGTGAAAATCATCAAATCATCTGTTGGGGGAAGTCACCATAAACACCGACTCCTCAGTAGATGTCTCTGAAAATTCATTGGGGAAATCTGTTCTTCCTAGTTTTCTACTTCTCTAGACAGTCTTGGAAGTCAAAAGCAATAAATGAGATTGGCTGGCACCTTCCCTGCCAATGGGGAACAACTGCCTCCAGCTATGACTTCTACTGTTTATTTTAGTTCTGTACTCTGTTCTCAAAATTCCCAAGTGATGGAGCATGCATTAGCTCTCTGTTCACCTAGTGAACAATAATACTTGGAAGCTCCCCTGAAACAGTTTTGATTTTATTTCTATAACTTTATCCCATTCTTCTTAATTATTCCCTTTACAACACCCAAACTAATTCCTCTTCCCTGGGTGTTGTAGAATCTTCATATCTCTGGAATGATCACAAGTAACAGGGCAGCATCAAGAGATACTAACTGAACATCCCAGAGATAAGGACTCCAGATAAGTGCTGCTTAAAACAAACCCTCAAAAGAAAGGACTATATAGTAGTAGGATAGAAGCCAAGCTTATCAGAAGTTTGCTTCTATCATAGCTAGACCGACAAGTTTATGCTTGGGGCTTATAAATATTCTTGGGATAAACACCACAGAGTAGGCTTCTAGAAATGCCAACATTGCTGCCAATAATTCTGCATGTTGTAGGTTCCACAGCAACTAGGTGCATGGAGAAGAGAGGCAGCTTCAGCAACACAGCTGCTACTGGTAACCAGCAGTTTCATAAACCCTTTACACTGCCCAGTTACAGGAGAGGAACACAAAACACAAAAACTACAAAACACTTAAGTTACCAGAAATTATTCCACACACATTCAAAAAAAATTCAACAGATTGGGTAAATCCATCTGATACTGAGCTAGCAAAAAGGCAGTGTTAAACTTCCTCTGTGCAGTAATATGACAGCACTGTTCTTCAATATTTGCAGTTTTCTTTACACATCTACTCAGACTAAGAAGAATATCCTTATAAAAATATGTAAGTAAGCAGGCACAACAAGAGGGCCAACTGCCATACTTCTGCTTTGCTCATCTCAAGTCACAGCATTTGTTTAGTTATAATCCTTCATATAGGGAGCTTATTTATACAGACAGGGGATTTCTGGAATTCTGCAGGATTAGTCAATCTACAGCATTCTCAAGGCATGAATTTCGGCATCAGAATCACGCTGCCTAGATATTCAACGCCTAGAGTAAATATTTGTGCCGAGGAAGGTTAAATAGATTAGCCAAGATGAAGCCAGGGTGCTCTGCTTATTTACTCAGAAGATTTAATATTGCGCTTCATCATTTAAGGAGCCTAGCTAAAAAGAAAAACCACACACAACAACAAGCCAAGCATACTTACCCAACCTGAAGTGAGGCAGCAGCAAGACCTCTGTCATCTTCAGCCTGGGTGTGCATGTGAAAGCCACACACTGAATCACAAATCTCACTCCTGGACCTTATTGTGGGAAATGCACAGAAAAAACACAGCTTCTGCACTAGCTTGCTGCTCTGAATTTCAGCTGCATCAGGAAATGGGATAAGCAAAATTGCCCCCCCCTCAACCCCTCCAGGTTCTATTCAAAAGCAAGGTGGAGATAATTGGTGTGAAAACCATTTGCAGTTCGGTTATACTTTAAAGATGTAAGGAGGCAGTTATGCACAAGCCTGTGTAAGACTAGATTGTCTCCACAGACAATCCATAATATTACAGCAGAAGGAATTTCCAAAAAAACCTCTCGGCAGTGCCTCAGCTCTGTTTGCATCAAAACCAACAGTAAATTCACACCTAGCACAGGCAGAGCACTGTGAACCTGTTCCAATTCCTGATCCCACCTGCTTCACCCTCTGCACTCGCAGAGCAGCTTTTCCACAGCATGCCAAGTGCCTCATCCAAAGCCCCTTCACTGCCAATAGCCTTGGAAAAGGCTCTATACGAATGGTATTTAAGCATTATAGACAGGAAGCTCACTCGTTTGATTTCACTGTTGGATACATATAGATTAAAAGCAAAATAAGCAGTTTAATAATAAGAGGAGACTGCTTGTATATCAGAAGTTACAAAATTAGCACAAGCTAAGAATTCAAGGAAGAACAGGAAGGTAACTGGGAGCTTACATTTCAGTCCATTTGTTCAGTCTTCTGAATCAATCTTATTCAAAAATGCAGACATCACAAAGCTTGTTGTTAATGTACCAGGAAAACAAGAGCAGTGTCTCAACTGAATGCCCCTGCATGAAACCTTTCCCGCTCTCCAGCTTTACATCCTCTGCTACTATCTGCTATGTGCTCTCCATCGCCACTGAGTTTTGTGGCTTGTTTACTGCACTGCCAAGGAAACTCAGAGAAAGTTTGGTCACTTTGGAAAAGGAAACAGGACCTCCTCCCAAACCACATTTACTCTGAGCAGATATAACATTCCTAAGAAGCTTTCAAGCTGACTGCCTTTTAAATTTAGAGGGGAAGGAAGGAGGAAAGAAAAGAAAAAATAGGGCTCACTTTTGACTCATGAAAGCTGCATTTCCCCCCCAACCCCCACCTTAAAAAAATCTCCAGGGATGCTTGAGAAAAATAAAAATCAAGTTCTCCAGATCTTTATCTCAAGCTATTTTTGAGACACTTTTGTTTTATTTCTTTGTTCTTAGCACCTTTTGGATTAGAGAACTTTCATAGACAGGACCTGTGCAAGCAGATCCTTCACCCTGCCAAATTTCTGACCCTGAACACTAGGCAGGGGCAATCTCCCCAGGACAAACCTGCACGATTCAGTTGTGGGAGTTTCCAGGAAAATCACAGTCCAGCCACAATTGCAGAGCCAAGCGTGGCTACAATTTTACTAATGTCAGCTTGCAGAAAGAAGTTTTGGAAATATCACACATGCATCCAAAGTGAATTCCATCCACCAGCCACCACAAGCCCTCTTGGGACAGGCTTTGGCCCTAAGCAGCACCTAACTGGCACAAGAGCCACGCGCCAACACCCTTTGCTTCAATAGCCAGTTTGGAGTCATGTGTCAAGCATTGCCATGGCTGGAAATACTGTTATGTTTCAGCAGACACAGTTTATGCTTATCCTGAAATTGCGAGTGATGACTAAATTACGCTTTAACACGATAAAAAGGAGAGTCTGCTTTTCCTGTTGACCTCCCTCTGCCTGCTGCCACGTCTTCAGCGCTCCTCCCTTCTCCTCCTCACTCAGGCTGCCCTATTAACCTTATCCATATTCTACCCACCCAAATTTTCAACGTTATTAAGCATCCAAAGCCTTTTGTTCAAGGTCCTTAAGCAAAATTATAGCTGCTGCATTTCCTGGCAAGAGGTGCCTTATACCCTGCAATCATTTAGGGCAGCTTTAATAGGCTCATTTCTCCCAAACACAAAAACAGGGCATGCCAGACAGACGAACTCAAGGACATGTCCTTTCCCAAATTCCACAGGGCAAGATAAGCCTGTGAGCCTCATGCTTACTTTATCTCAACTAAGCAATTTCCCCCATTTTCCCATCCAGTGGGAAACTAATCATTTACCACTGAGGCATGGAACAGGTTAAAGTTTCTTCTGTCTTGTCTCAGCTCCCTTTGCAGATTAGGAGCAAACAATGAAGTCTCCGTGCTTTGCGATACTGCTAATGCTTCCTGTGGGGATAGCAGCGCCTGCTGCAAAGAGGATTATGATTACACTTTAAGAGGAGTGTGCACTATCCTGCCGCAAGAGGCACAGACTTATCAGGAAAGAAACCAAGCTGCCCCCAAACTATGCACATGGGACTGCTGCCCGCCTCCAGCGCTGCCGCTGGCTCCGCTTCAGATCACACAGCCGCTTATCAGGAGCGATAAGGCGGCGGCTGCGCTCGCAGCGGGCGCGGGTGGGGAATAAACCGGGAATGCTGCGCAAGCAGCTCGCATACGGTCACTGTCAGAACACACAGCAGTGTTTACAGATCACCCTGCCACACTCATCGGTGCTGAAGGACGGAGCTGACCAGAGCGGAGCGGGCATAGTCCTGGCCACAGCTGGGAATCCTGAAGGAATAAACACCAGCGGATCGGTGTGAGCTGTGGTGACACTGGCTGGCCTGATGCACACAGGATTGCCAGTGCTAACACACAAAACCAGACCACCTCCCACAACACACACCATCAGTCAGATCTGCTTGGAGCAGGGGCAGCTCTGAAGTGCAGCTTCAAGTGGTGGGAAGGGCCTCCATTGGATCTTCCAGTCCTAGTGCTGAGCAGAGAGCCAACTCAAGTGGGACACGAGCAAGAAGCTGCCTCCGAGCTCTCCCCAAGACACTGCCCATCACTCGCGGCCCTCACAGGACTACCAGCAAGATAACAGCTTACTCACACACATACTGGTCTACTTGCCATTAGAAAAATGGCACAACTAGAGCTGCAGACAAGTCATTCATTCTACATTTCTTGACTTCAAAGAGTGCTTAGCTGGTGGGTGCAGCCTGCCACTAAAACCAATGCCCGTCTCAGCTTGACACTTCTTTCCGTAATGGCTTCATGGTTCAGAACAAGAAAACTCAAGGTCTGATGCTGGCTGAAGTCTCACATTTGTAATAGAAACATCATGCTGATGTGACATAGAGGATTTTTTATGGCATCATCATCAATATTTTTCTCCTAGTTATTAGCAAAACTGATGCAAATTGGGAGTTTATATTCATGTCCCTTACCCCAGATTCTGCTCAGAGGGGTTTAATAGCTAGTAACAAGCAGCCAGGGAGCTAAAACAGAGAGCAGTAGCATTAAGACGTGCGCCCCTTGATTTTCACATGTACAGAAATCACTGAGCGTTGCTCAACCCATTCCCCTTCCCGAGTGGCACTGTCTCATTACAGAGCATTGTTCCATGCAGTCTTTACCACCTCTCAACACACACAGGGAAAGCCACGGACCAGACCCTCCAACCAAGCACAACACGGAGCAGAGCAGCCTTATTAAGATGTTCACAGGGCTCTTCAATGAAATGTTGCCTGCTGTAAACCAAGCTGCTTGGCTCCTGCAGAGGGCTAGTCTCTTAGAGACAGCGAAGGCTGGATGCTCTTAATTAGCCCAAACAAACCTCCTCGTGCTGGTGCAGCTCACAGAGCTCTCTACTAACCTGCACTGCTGGGTGCCGGACTCCGCTGTGTTCCCACTCTATCCGCCTTTCCTTACTATTAATCTCTGTGGAAGAGAAGAAAAAGAAACAGCTGAAAGACAAAAAATTAGGCTGGTTTAACTCTCTATAAACATTACACAAACTAAACCAGGAAATTTCCCATTAGCTTTCAACCATCCAGTACTTTAGGGGACAGGCAGAGATCTGAATTTCAAATCACTGGTTGTGTTTGACACTCTCCCATCCGCTCTGGGAACAAAGGGGACAGAGGTGTTAGCAGTAATAAATGAAATAGAGCACTGTCTTTCAAATCCCAATCAAGTCATCACATGGGCTCTGAGCCTAGGGGAAGGCAAAATCTGTCTGGTTTTGCAGTTCACATCCTGAGAGCCAGTTGATGCAGGAGCAAAGTGAAGCTATGCAAAGAAGCTTCACAACACAGAGGAAACCTCCTCCTTCAAGGGCCTAACAGACAGTCACTGTAAGCACTTTGATGAATATCTCTTGTAAAAGGATTACTGAGATTATTTCATAACTGGTTCTGCAGAAGGTGGCTAAAGGAGGAAAAGCAACATTAACAAAGGGGGCAAACACAAAGAACAGTAGCAGAAAAACAACCAAAACAAAACTTTGTGAAGATGGAGGATGAATGCATGAGGTTAAGAACAAATAGGTTAAGTGGCTTTACATCTGGACAAAGGATGTCTCATCATCACCTACACAGACAAGTCTTGTGCATATTGACAACATGGATACCGACTTGCATCAGAAAAGCCAGGATGAGCCTTCCACACATTAAATCTAGTCAGTATATATGTACTCCATACAGTTTCAGGAACTGAACGTCCTTGACTGTCAGCGACATTCATCATCACACTGTAGAGACCTTTGAGGTCCTCTGTAGGGCAGACCCGTTCCCAGGCCTGACTGTTGAGATGAGCCAAGGAGAAGCAGAGAGCAAACACGCCAGGCTGCTTTGCCAGGCCACACTCAGCAGCAAGCCAGGTGGTAAAGAGCAGCTCTAAAGGGTCAGGTAGGACTGGTCAAAACCGCTGTCCAAGAGGAGGGTGAAAGCAAGGGAACAAAAGCAAACATATGTTTAAATATTACAACTCTTTCCTGTTTGCAGAAGCAAGGCTCAGCTTGCCAACACTCTACCTTATTCAACATTTAATTGTAGGCATAAATTATTTAGATGGCTAAATGTCTGACTTCCAGTTCAGACCAGGTCCACAAACAAAATAGCTTGCAGGCAAATTAATCAGGAGGTACAAAACCAATTCACCTTAAAACATGGCATTTTCAAAATGCAGGCCTTACTGTCAAAGGCAGATTCACTTTATGGCCTGCAAGAAGACTCTTCAACTCATTTCTCATGGGTCATATCTAGCACACTAACAATCAAAGCAGACTGGACTGAACTGACCACATCACACTCAAGTGCTTCACATAGCCTCTTGAGCCTCCTTTCCTGAAGGAGGGTCAACAAAACGAACGCTTAAAACTGAGGAGCATTTGCAGCCCTGCATGGACCTCTCACTTCCACTGTCTGCATAGATTTTGGCTTATCAGAATATAATTTATACATTTGTAAAACTGATCAGAAGCTCTAAGCTCTTAAAGAGAAATGAAAAATATTACCATCAAATATCCATCAGGCCTATCAGCCTAGGTGAATGTCGTACATTAAAGAAGTTATAATGCTGCAGTTAAGATAGGGATGGGAAGAGCATCTGGTATTTCGAAAGGCTCTGGTTAAAGCTCTCTGTATCAAAATTCAATTTCTTTCAAGTTTTACAAACAACGGCCTTCAGCTGAACGTTGCCAGTCAGCCTGTAGCCTTTGAGGAGATTAGGTTATTACCAGCCAACTATGAGAAATTCAAATCCAGTATTAATCCTAATTCCCATTTAACCAAATCTTCATTGTGCAGGGAAAGCTGGCTGTGCATGAATTTGTCAGCACGTGCATTCTGCCATGTGCAATGATCTGCATCTCAAACACCAGACACTAAACCTCATATACATGTGAGAAATACATCGCAACCAAGTGTTTTGAAAACCCCACTAAAGGAGAAAAATTGGAAATAGAGAAAATAATATGCCAAGCTGGAATCATTTGTGGGAGATGATGGGAATGGGACAAGCTCCAGTTTAAAAGACTTTTAGCAGCCAACTACTGGAGATTTCAGCTCCGGCCTGAAAGAAAGCAGTGCACATATGCCAAATAACATGGAGATAGCAGCATCTGTGACTGGCCCCATAAGGCTGCAGGGATCCTGCCAGTGTCAAATCATCGATACCGAATAGCTCAGATCTTACCCATCAGGGCCGCAGGATGCACTGCCCATCACTATTGTTGCTTTCACACTGCCAAGCTGAGCTTTGGAGGGCAAAGGATCCAACATTTCTGCAGAATGAAGCCCTTGCTTCCTCGCTCCTCCTGCCAGCTCCAGACCTGAGGTGGCCTCCGACACAAGTGACGTGCTGCCCAGAGGGACCAAGGCACCTCCTGCTGCCGTGGGCTCTCGGCAGACATTTCCAGCAGCAACCTGCTCTTTCTACTGTAATACAGGAGAGCCAGAGTGCCTTTTCCAACAACATTTTACACCATTTCCCTTTCACAAAGCCACAACAGCGGCCACGTTTTACATAGCTCCAGGCTGCCAAGGCTTCTCAAATTGCCTACAAGTGAGATCAGGTCACCCAGTACCTTCTGGCATGCTAAGGAAAGGTCACAGCCCATAAAAAGACTCAAAAGAACCTGAGGACAGACTGCTGCTTGGTCTGCAGTCAAACGGGAGAATTTTGACCCAGTTAAAAAAACAAGTTCACACAGATATTCGGGGGTGAGGGAGGAGCCCGCACAACAACAACAAAAAATAGTTTCCTCTGTTTAAAGCACAAGAATCCATTGCAGATGAAAGAAACCTTCAGGAAAACACATTCCCAGCAGATCAAAGATGCTCTTGGCACCAGCACATGTTACAAGGCAACAGGCCCTCCCTGCTGGCAATGGAGTCAACCTCTAGCAGAGCAAAGAGACTTTCTTTTTCATACAGGTGAAATATTTGTTGAAAAATATTTCCATCAACCCCAAGCTTAACAAACTGAACTCCCCGGAACAAAGTCCTGTGAGATCTAGGGACAACTACAGGCACAACTGGCGCTTCCTGCTCCTTTCAGTTGGCTCTTCCCACCACCTCATCCCACAGGGCGCTTGGCTGGAGACTGGGACCACGTTGTGGGACGCTGCCATAGGGGCTGCCTGCCGAGCAGCCGACCTGCGGCCGCTCACCCCTGTGGCCCTTGCGAGGCGACTGGATTCTGCAGTGAAAGACCCCGGCTAAATCACATCACCTTGCGCTTGCCACAGGCTAGGACCACACACATGGACCACAACCACAGCCCATCCAGCAGACGGTAATTTAACTGAGTGTCTGGCTTCTGGAATACTGCAACTGCTCCTAATTGCCTTTTTGCTCAGCTTCAAGCCAAGATTTGAGAGAGGACTTCTTTCCAAGAAGGTATCCTATCCATCATGCTGGTCTGTATCCTGAGGCAAGACATTGTTAGTCTTAAAGCTTGGAAACAAGAAGCTTCTTGCTGGAAAGAGAAAAGTCAGGCTCCGACTACTACTATAGTAAAACCCAATTCTCTCAGAGTAGAATAATTCTAACATACCAAAAACATACCATTCCTATGGGACCTACTAACCCGGGAACCTCTGCCTTCCTGCTCACGCAAGAGCCCAGCTCTAAAGGCAAATTTCTTTAGAAATTATGCAGGATTTTGGTTTGCAATGGTGTTTAGCAAATCTACAGGGATTAACTGCACAGTCGATCACAGAAGCAAGGCTGATGTGTCATATACGTACATGCTTGTGTAAATCCTACTTTCTTCACTGCCAACATCCCCCTCCCTTTTTTCCTTTTTTTTTTTTTTTTTTTTCCCCCCCTTTTGCATTCCTCCATCACAACTCCTGCTCTCCTGCTGCTCTGGCTTCTTTCCCTTTGTGCGTGCACAGACAAGAGCACCAAATGGAAACTGGAAGGTGATTTTAGGAATCCAGGAGCAGAAAAACAAGAAGTTAGACAAAAATCTCAAGCTGTTCAGAGACAGCTATGGACATAACAAGCATCTAACTACATACGGGAAATCTTGCATTTTTGACATCAAAAATGCATTTAAAAAGCTTAGACCTAAAAGAAAATGAGATTTTTCCCAATGATCATAAACACTGCAGAAGGAATCATTTCTTGTTAAAACTTATTCCCTGAGATACTTAAAGTCATCCATTGAGAAATAAAAGAATCAGAGAAGAGTCCACTGAGCATGGCCTTGAAGCACATACAAGATTGACAGGAATAATATAACTAACCATGTTGGGAAAAATACAAAGCATTAAAAAAATCTATTTCCTCTCCCCAAAAGCCTGTATGCATGAGACCTATATATTAAATACATATACACACACACACACACACACACTCAAAATAATCAGTTTGTTCAAAGGCACACAGGAAATCATTGTCAACACACAGGCTAGATGTTGCGAGTGCCCCGTTCTTAGTTTGCAAAAAGCAGCCACATCTTTATATCATTTAGAGCAAGCCAAGGCAAAGCAGTTTTCCCTGAAGCCGCTTTCCCCAGTGTCCTATTCAATCTAGCTCAGGATGCCCCAAGCAAAGCAATAGCTCATCACATTTATGCTGAGTGGGAAAAGGAAATGCTCATTCCAGCCTCTCACGGCTCTCCAGTCCATTTGTCTTTGGCTTGCTTCATCTGACATCCTTCTCACCTCAGGAGCAGGTCCCTGCAACAAGTCTTCCTTGTCTCTTGCAGTGAGGCTACCTATCCTTGCCTCTGCCTGCAGGAGGTGTGAAGTGACAATCCGTCTTCTGGATAGCAACAAGACGAAATACACTACTTTTAAGATTCAAAATAAACTGACAGGCAGCTAATATTTAACAGAGAGTTTGCCATAAAGAAAACTCATAGTTCATTAAAATCTAAAAGCTATAATCCTAATGGAAAAGATAAACTGAAATATCAGTGAGTCTTCTCTTCTAGAAGCTGAAACTAGCAGGATTAGACATGAGCACAGAGAGATCCATAATATATTTAAAAATATTTAAGAAAGAATCACATGGGTTTAAATTTTTATTTCCAGTTATCCAAGTATTTATCTGGTTCCAAAACATAACAATAACAGAATCTCTGTAGAGTTGAATGACACGTTAGGAATATCTCAAACTCAGCCCAAAACCTAAGTAAATGGACCAGAAGTTCCAAACAGCCACAGCTAATACCCTAAGGTGGAGATGCCAACCTTGCCACTGGTGCAGACTCATCCCACCCAGCTGCTTTTTCCTGCTCAGCATCTTGAACAAGCCTTGAGACTCAGGCTGCACCACTCAGGTAGCAAACATGGCACGGAGAACCTGGCCTGCAGCACACCTGTGGGTTAACTCAGAGGAGTCTAGGGAATTATCCCTCCAAATGATGGATGCATCATTCTTTCCTATCACTGGGGGATAGATGAGATGTTCCTCAAAATGGAAATCATTTCTGGCTGGACTGTTCCTTTGTAAAGCAGTGAAGGAATCTCCCTCTCCTTTAGACAGTACTGCATATGCTGAAAGGGTTAAAAGCAGTCTTCTGAAGGGAAGACAGCAAAACCATTAGCATTTTGATAGCTTTCCACACATGTATAGCAAAAAGTCTTTTAAAATTCATTGTGCTGAGATAATCCTTCCAGTATAGCATTTCTTCCTCAGCTTGAGGCAACCAACAAGTTTTCCACCCCTTAATATCTTGACAAAAAAGCTCCAAGGAGTTGCCACTCTGAAAGTCTCCAATATGCTCAAGGAAAAGCAGAGTCCTGAAGTTCAAGAGACATACAGTATCTTGGGTTTAATTAAGAAACAACTAGAGGGGCATCATCTTAAATACTGCGCATCCCCCAGAGATTCTGGCTTCTGTACATCCCAGCTCAAAAGATGCTCACGTTGCTTCCCCCTCAAAGTGCTGAGCACGCAGCCCTCACTCATCTCAATTGCCACAAAGGGAACTCTGGAGAAGGAGCAAATTAAAAAACCTTGACCTTGATGTAATACAAGCTGGCAACTTCAGCTCCTCATGTGGATCAAGGCTGAATTTAACATTATTTTAATTAAAAGGGGAAAAAAAAAAAAAAGCTATGTCTGTAACGGAACTATTATTAACACTGAGCAGCTCCAACCCTGGGCCTGGGAAGGCTCTACAACATGTGCCTTTTTAACAGCTCCAGATCACAAGACTTCCTCAAGGAAACACCCAGAATTGCCCCAGGCTGACGAAAGCAGGAGGATCCCATCTTGCCTCATGGCTCTGATTAGGATTTCTGCTGTGAAAATGGACAAATGAGTCAGAACCATATGAATCTTTGCAACCTCCGGTATCACTAACTGGTAGGGTTCAAGAAGTCACTAAAGACAACTAGGCCTAAGGGATTTTCCCTGCAAATGCTTTTTTTTTCCTTGTGGGGTAAACTCTCTAAAAATATCAATTGTATAAACCTGGACAATTTCTAAGGAAATTTAGCATGGAAAAGCCTTCTTATGTCTGAGAGAGGAATCTGCAGTCTAAAGAAAGCAAGTGTGGCTCTAAGTGCACTGCAGTGGGAAGTGGGATATGGAAAAATGAGCTTCAGATCTCAGGGGCACAACCTGTAGGCCTCCCACATCCTAATATATAACCTGAACTATAAAATATGGGCTGAGGCAAGAATCTCCTCACTTCTCCCCAAACTTTAACAGTCTTTGCTTCTTTATTTACAAATGGGCGCCCAGAAATGGGCGTTCTAACTAACTCTAGCATTTGCCCAGTTAACCCTGGGCCCAAAGATGCAAAGGCCTTAAGATATTACCGAGTTAAATGGGACATTTGACTTTTCTGTTAAATTTGAAGCTATTCATTTTCCTGGAAAAAAAAAATCTTCCTATAACACAAAAGATATTTTCTCCTCTCATTTTAAACCTGAAATATCTTTCCTGGGAGCAAAATTTGGACAGGTTCTGCTAAGGAAGAAAGAGTGACTCTGGTTTGTTCTTAAAAATAAGATTTCCTATTATCTGGTCTGCCACAAGTTACCTCAGGCATCCCTGGCATGTCATTTAGATTTGACTTTCATCAGAAAAAATGTGGATTGGTAGACAAGTTTCTTTGCTTGAAAAAGGTGCTACAAGGTTACAATACATTTATAACTGGGAAGCATTCCAGCAACGTGGGCCATGCAGAAGCTCAGGAGAAGTTTCATGCAATGCAAGATGGAGAGGCTACACCTGCCAGGAAGCCTAAGCAATGGACTCATTCTGGAGGGCTCCTACATGGATAGCCGAGATGCCTGCCCAGTCTGTTCACACGGGCATGCTCTGCCATTTCCATATCTACCTGCCAGTCTCCGACTTATGTCCAGAGCATTCTACACATTAAGAAACACTACTATAAATTAATACATCTTTAGAATGCATTTGGAGAGTAATTAGAGGATCAAGAAAATTACTTTATCATCAACTTAAAATGATTGCATCCGTTTTACCTCCTCCTTGCTAGGCAATGGAGTGTCTGGACAGATCCCTTACAAGGCAGGATACCACACAGGAAAGCCAGAGGTAGCAGGGTAGTGGAGGAGGGAGAGAGTGTCAAGTTCGGTCTCTACAAGGGCATTTGGGAAGCTGCAAGACAGATACATTCAGGTGCTCCTTCATTTAATAATGCTCCCTTTAACATCAATGCTTGCTTCCACTCCACACTGCCGCACTTCCTAAGGAAGGGTTATTAGAGATCACAGCTGACAATTACAACTTCACATCAAGACACGGCCTACAGGTGTGCTCTTGGAGGATGCTACTGGAAACAAATCCCCTGCGTGGTTCTACTTGGGCCCTCCTGCTTCAAACAACTAATCAGACTGCAGTAATGAAGTAGTACAGCCCCAAGCACAGATTTAGCAGGTCCTTCCCAATGAACTGCTGGGGCACGCAGTGCTTATGGGGGCTTCGGCCAAACACTGCTCCATGCTGCTGTCCTGATACAGCCGGTCAGTGCTTCAGCTGCACAAATTTGCAACTGGCGCCTGTTGCTTTGAGACATGCATCTAATATCACTACTTAACTGGAAGTATTTTCTCATTAACCCGAATATTTTCGGTCCTCCATTCCCAACTAAGACAAAAAAAAAGGTCAACCCTTAAATGAGTAGCTTGCTTTTCTCAATAAATATATTTAAGAAATGTGCAGAATAGCCAATATGCAAAGTATGAAAATCTAGTCATTTATTGATTAGAAGGTGCAAAAGATGATGTCTTTTGTGGGAAAACACTCTAGTCCTCTACAGGTCTCGTAGCATCCCCAAACATCAGCCACAGTGAGTGGCACAGTTTGCATCTGTTAAGAAAAGCAGCAGCTTACCCTCATTCTCCTGGGAAACCAGGCAACCTTGGCAATCACTCTCTGACCTTTGGATGTTCCTTCAACAACAGTGTAACCAGAAGGTCCAAGAGGCAGAAATCTGGTATCTCTTCAAAGATAAAAGACTCAACTTGATTAACTTAAGAGAAATATTTTCGTATAACAGCCTTTCTTGAAAACACATTAGGAGAGGATTCTTATCTAGCACTTGAAAGAAGTATTGTCTGTTTATCACCAGATAACATAAAAGCAAGGCTTAAAGTGGTTTTCTTTGTTCTTTTCAACCCACCACATCTGAGGTCTGCTCCTTTACCTGGGCACGCAGGCACAGGAGCCCTTGGCCATCATGTGGGTTCCAGAGTCCACATCTTTGGTGGCTTCCAGACCCACACGCTGTCTCCAGGAGAGCTGTCCAGGCAGCCTCCTTCAGGCTTCCCTTAGCTTAGGCCCTCCTGCCTCCTGTGTTCCTCAGCATGACACAGACCTGCCTGCTGCCTCCTGCTTAGTGAGCAAGGGCAAGCAGGGAGAAAAAGGCAAGCTCAGACTCCTACCACAAGCTGAACAAAATAGTCATCCTAAAAGAGGTTAGCAGAGACCATCTGAGGATGCACTTGGATTCTTGGACACAGGAGTATCCTATTATTTAAATCAGGCAAATCAGGCAACAGCCTGGAAGGGTTTTTTTTTTTTTTTTGTGTGTGTGTGAGAAGTATTTTACTTTTGCCTATGTAATGCTAAAGCTTAAACCACTAGTCTTCCCCCTGTCCCATTCCTTTATTTTTATAAAAGCTCCTTATATAAATAAGGAATTAAGAAAAACTAAGAAAAAGGTAGAGCGGGATTTTCATAAAATCAGGCCTGGAAAGTACATCCCAGCTTTGACTTTCCCCTTTTATTGGAGGAGAAGCCCCTGAAAGCTCCTTCTGCAGCCAAGCAGCACAGCAGGATTCAGATGGCTAATCTGCTCTGGAATAACCAGAGCCGAAGTCTTCAGTGATATATGAAGCAATCACAGGAACAAACACCCCAGCCAACACACAGCCAGCCTACCCCAAACCTCCTCCTGACCTTCTTCTTGTTTTGCCTCCTTGCTCTCTAAAGACAGTTAAGCAAATAAAGGACCCATTTTCTTCCCTTCTCCACAAAATGGGGGAAGAAATTGGAAGGAAGACTCCAATTACTGAAACCATGTGTTACCCCTCGTCTTTGCTCACGGCAATCAAACCAGCAGGAGAGCGTTTCATCCTGTTCCAAGCTCCTCTCCTGCCCTAAGCATTATTTTTCATGCCCTGCCCAACAATAATGGCCCAGGCACAAACATATCACCAGCGTTCAGCTATATTTTCCTTGGCTTCTTAAGCTGCTTTTCTAACAACATTCCCTAGAGAGTGGGGGTTTAGGAGCCTTTTGATTCTGCAAGCAGTCCTTCATGTGTAGAGATCTGACCCTGACAAAATGCACTACATGAGCTTCAGGGATACTTGCTCTTCTCCCTGTGTGAGTGACATGATGATTTTTTGCTAAGGTCTCCAGAGATTTGGAGATTTACCCCTGTACTCTGCAAAGAGCACACCTAGAGGAGCCACAAACCTGCAGGCCCCAGGAGGACGGACAGCATGGTCACTGCGGGAAACCCTTGGACAGAAAGCAATTTTCTTACCTGAACACATTTTTGGAAACATCGAATGGTTTTTCATTTCACATTGGGATGAAGCTATAACCCTTGGACCCCTTCACACATGGTTGGAGAATCTGCTCAAGAAGAGATACCAGCCTTGCACGTAGTATCTGGCATGCAGGTAACCTGCTTTCAGCACTCTGCTCTGGATCCGTGACTGCACAGGTGAAGAGCCCAAACCACTTGGCTCCTAGACAGCATCTCTGCTTTGACTAAGAAATTGGATTTCAGATCCAAAAAATCCACCCAAGGAGAACTGAGTGGAGACCAATCCCTCCCCACAAAGCAGCACTGGTTTCAATAAACCAGCGTGTGCTGCAGGCAAGTTGTTTCCTTGAAAAACTCCCAGCCAGTTGTGGCCCCGAGTAGCACCTTGTGTGGTTCCTGCTGAGAGCAGAGCCCTGGAAGCAACTGCCCGGCAGAAGCTCCGGAGGGAGGAGCAGCTCACGGCCCTGGAGCAAGGGAAACCAGCCCTACATGGAAGAAACCAGGCAGGTTTCCTGAAATCCACCCAGACACCTCAGCACACAGACGGGAGCCTCTCTCCTTTCCTAAACCCTGAAATTTATCCTGTTAAGCAGAGGACAGGATGGGTGGCGAGATTTGCACACACTCCATTCCTGTTTACATTACTCGTTCCTCAGCCTGGGTGAGCTGAAATAAGAAAAAGAAGTGTTGCTGATGTCCAGGAGAGAGTGTGGTGAAAGATTTAGAGCCTGGCCCATGCACTTTGTCAACAATCTTGTGCAGTGGAAACTTTCCCCTCTATCATTGAGAGGATCTAAACCCTTCTGCAGGGGGAATGAAAAGAAAGCATGCGGGAACGTCGCTGAGGGGTCTCATCCTGTCATCCTGCTTTGATACACGCTTCCCACAAGCCAGTTGGGAAGCATCTCTGGAAGTACGGCCTTCTTAAACAACTACATTCCCCAGAAAGCAAGCCATTGCCATTTCTAAACACAGGGTTTCACATGCAATACAGGATTAGCCTATATAGGCCACTGACACTCTGCGGAAACCTGCTTAAGGAGGTCTATTTAGATAAACAGCTCTATTCCCACACTACACTTTTTGGCTTGTCTTCCTTTATTGCGAAGGATATTTCCAGTGAAACAACATCTTTGTGCCTTTGAGGCTGTCTGCTTGCACTGCCACTTCTCCACCTGGAGCTCTAATCCTACCCTTGTCAGAAACCCTGCCACCGCTGCACAAGTTATTACAGTTGCAATCAGCAGATTATAGCAACTTTTTAATAGGGGATAAGCAGCAGGAAGAGATGAGTTTAAGCAACAAAGAGCCTGCTGGTTCAAAGAACCCTATTATTAATATTTATTATTTTTAAGCATTCATCGAGTGCTGTCGAAGATAAAGAGCGAACTGAACGTAGAAACCATGGAACCGTGTTTAAATAGACAAGACAACAGGGAGCACAAAGAGCGAGCAGAGCTCATGTTTGGAGAGCTGAAGAAGAGATAGTAATAGCAAGGAGGGGAAAAAAAGCTCTACCTTTTATCAACAAGATGTTTCCAATAGTAAGAAGTATGAAGAGAATTAAAGAAAGCCTCGGTGCCTAATCAGAACTGCTCCCCACGGGGGATTTTGGAGCATTATTGCAAGGAATTGGCATACCTTTAAAGAACTGAGCTTTGATCATTAAAAGCAAGTGCGGGGAGCAAGGGGGGATTGGAAGAACACAAAAAAAAGCAACTGCCTCACCCTGTGGTGTAAGGGTGAAATCCAGGACTGGACAGATGCTTTACAAAGCACCAGGTATATCTGCTGTATCTTGTATAAAAGGCTACACACGAGGCATACTTCTCACTCATACCAGACAAATGCTTCTTTTTTCCCCAAAACCCCTTTGTTCCTGTTGCCCCTGACGTACTCCCAGCTGGCACTTCTCTCCTCGAACAGAGATGCAAGCTCGGGGCTTACACAGAATGAACCTTTCAAGCAGGAGCCCGTGATGTTTTTCAGTTCCAACCCACTTTGCCGAGATCAGCCAACAACAGTGTTCACCATACCCACCTGCTGAGGTGCTGCCTTCATGCTCACAGCTGCTGAGGCAGATGCATGGCAAACCCCACAGCCTGCCCGCAGCCCCAGAGCATCTGCAGCAGCTCTGTGCTAAGGACGCTGCCATTTCTGCTTCTCAGTTCCCAGGGCCAAAAGCACTGACAGGACTCGGGATGCAGAGTCTAACCCCTTCCTGGTGCCCTCAGCTGCCCAGGGGTAGTGCAGTGCTCTCAAAGAACATCGCATTACAGAGATGCTATCACAAATGCCCTGAAGACTGAAAAAAAATCAACATCTACAGTAGCATTAACAAAATTATATATAGGTATAGATGTAACTATGCTGTTATTTCCCAGCACTACAGGATCAAAACACAAACACGCAGTACACAAGACACAAAACCTTCTACTCCTTTCAGCACTGCTGGAGTAGGGGGGAGAACCTCTCAATCCCTCCAGGCTCTGGAAAGTCCTATTACTTATACTACTTCTTAATGTCACCAGACTCCTCTGCTCATGACTGCATGACTGACACATCCCTTCAAACACTTAAAACACTTAAAAGGATGAGAAACATTTTTAATTGGCAAAGACCGCTGTGAGCTCAAACCCTTATCAGTGTGGAAGGTCCCTTTTGATTGAGGATGCACACTGATTACGCTGCTTCAGAAAGCTACTGCACTACCAGTGCTCAGGGCTGCTGAAGCAAGACATTGGTCAGTGAGATCTATCGGGGCTTCTAGTCCCCTGCCTCAAGCAGTGCCAGAGTGAGCTCTCAGACACCCCTTCATCTTGTTTTGAAAAAACAGCTTGGCGCAACTCTAGAAAACCCCTGCTGAGCAACGCAATAAATTCCTCATTTTGAGCAGCTCTGAGAACGCTCTCTACCCTAACAGGGACAAAGTGCAGTCAGCAATCCCAAACACTTTTGAGCCAAAGTTCAACCCTCTCAAAACACTTTGAGAGCGAAGGCTTGAATGCCTCAGTTGCTCCTCATTCAAGTCCACTGGGGATCCTGTTGAAACATGACCAATTACGATCAGCCAACACTAGCATCAAAACAGCATTTGGTTTTCAAATGGCTACAGAAATAATAAATACATCAATAACAGAACAACAGTGATTCCCACTCCAAAATTTACTGAGCATCCACACTGCTAACTCTTCTAGCCGGTTTGAGAAGGTTCACCTGGAAGGTATCCACAGCTCCCAGAGACTTCCACGAGAAACCAGGCTCTTAGCAAGGCTGAGAAACCAGCCCAGCATAGGCATAAGCTCCTCCTGTATCAAAAGATCTAGTTCTCTGCTTCCAAATACATTGAGATGTGCTGCCAAGTGAGCAAAGACCAAACCCTACCTTGCTGCCTTCCCGCAATACACATGTTCTGGGGTGCAGAGTAGGTGCCCTGTGAGGCTCGTGTCTCAAGAGCAGGCAAACTGCCAATCTGCTCATTTAGCTGAGAAGTGTAGACACCATAATTTAGTGCAATCTCTAACTATTATTTTAAAACTCCTTCTTCGTATACTGTCAGACACTGAGCTTTTCACAAGAAGTAAATATAGTAACTGTTTCCATAATAATGTTAAAAATACCCCAACAGATTAAACTCAACAGATGAAATGGGGCCATAAATAAGTATGTCTAGCAACATGACCAAAATCACCCTTCTTCAAACTGGGCATTGGGCCATAAAACAGAGGGGAAAAAAAGCTGCTAGAATTACAATTTGTTCTGAGCCTCATGAGAAGCACAGAACTGGAGAAACTGCCAGTACTCTACCAATATGCCATATATCCAGCCCTTTCCTCAGTCAGGAGCTCCAAGCAACATAGATCCTGAACCTGTGCCAGCAAACCACACCCAAGAAGTCACCTTATGTCCCATATCCCATGCCATCCACCTGTCCCGCTGGCCTTCTGCATAGCTGGAAAAGCTATTTAAAGCTGTTTATGACTTGGGCGAGAAGTTGACAGAATATAAGAGCTATTATTATCCCTGCCATACTGCACAGCTTTTCACTTTGACGTGTTGGTTCGGTTCCAGTTCCCCTGGGAAGGGGAACCACTGTTAAAACTGTGTCCTCACACTAAAGTCACAGAAAACAGGGGTGAATAAGTTGTTAAGCTGTTTCCTGAAGAATAAAAAAAAACAATCTTCAGCTCACATGAGGAATCCCATCCACTGCACCCCCTTGTGCTCCCTCAGGAAATCCCACTGTAACATCACAGTTATCTAAGTAATCAAGCAACAACTCAGGAATAGAGAGATAAACCAACTAAATTCAGCAAGTTGGTCAGTGGTTGAGCTGGGATAACACAGGCCAGAGCCCAGTTTCACAAAATCATGGAGCCCCTTGGCTCTAGTTACACAAAGCCAAGTAATACCATGCACAGGATGCACTTTCAGTGTCCAAATATCATCAAAGCAGCCACGGTCTGTTCCTGAAGGGACATATTGTTCAAAGAAAAATGAATTTCATCTAGGTTAAATAATTAATTCTTCTACAGTGACCTTTCAATTTATCTATCAAGTAGCTGGGAAAAAAAAAGACATCTCGGACCAGGTGAATTTAGTAAATATCTAGCAAGAGAACATCCTAACCGCCAAACCAGAAGGTGAGAATCCCAAGAGACACCAGTCCCGAGAATCCCTGTTGGAGGCGCCTACACAGAACCAGAGCACAGGATCTCAGTAGCCCTGATGTGGCAGCAAGGTATTCTTGCCTACATGGTCAAGCTTGTCTCTTGAACGTGTTTGAGAGCACATTTTTGGAGAACAGAGGCACAGAAGCAAGACCCACTTAGGGTCAATTTGTAAGGGAACGTCATCTGTAATCATTTGTTTCTTTAGATCTTATCCCTGGAAAGAGGGGGAGAAAGAAAAAAAAAAAAGCTGATAAACTGGCTTAGCATCAGAGGTTAACAAAATAAGGCACCTACTTTCTAAGGTCACTTCTTTCAGTCTCAAACAATTTATACTAAATTAGCCCATGAGAGCTCTTTACCAACGCAATAGTGACGCATAGGTAAGCGGAAGAGAAATGTTCCAGGGCCAGAGGTTGCAGAAAAAGAAAACCAAAAACCAAAACAAACAAAAAACACCACCAATAAAAAAACCTTACTCCCATTGAGTATTTGGTGGGCACTAACATCATTTAAATCTGAAACTAAGGGACAGGATAATGCATTCATCATTTCAGAAAATCAAAACTTCACAAGCAAAGTGAAAAGAAATAAGACATTGGTGTGTGGGGAAGAACCGAAGTATTTCTGAACTGTGCAGTCCCAAGCAGTAGCAGGAATGAACACATCTTTGTTGTCATCTCACAATGAGATAGCAACAGCTACCAGAAAACAAAGTTCTACATCTCTGGAACATATTATGTGAAGTACAATTAAAATCCAGCCATTTTCTCAGTGCTGAGAAGCAGTGGGAGGACAGGGAATGGACAACACAAGATACTCAAGGACATTTTACAAGGAATGAGTATCGTGAGAAAGAACATAGTAGTCTGGACTGACTATTCTGCACGACCTTTTCACTATCAAACTTAACTCCAAATAGCAAATGAAAAAGTTTCAAAGAAAAAGTTAAAAAAAGAAAAGAAAAAGGACAAAGCAAAGAACTCCTAAGAAAGAGGCAAAGAAAGAGTATCTGTGACTGCCAGCCCAGAACAGCTCGTTGTTCTGCACCTTGGGGTGCAAGCACACAGGCTGTGCCTTTCCCATGCCAGCGGTTTGGATTTATTCTTTAAAACTGACAGCTAAAGATCTCGACTTCCAGAACATCATTTTCTGGGAAAACAACAATGAAAATGGATCCAAAAATTTTTCCATTACATTCTATCAGCAATTCAACCCTTGACCCTTCCAAATCTGAACCAACATCTGAGTAAATACTTAAATACTTGAAGGAAGAAGAGACCAGTGAAGTCTGAAACAAGAATTCAGCCTGTTTTAATTATAGCTCCCATCCAAACTTTGGACCTAGTCGCATCCCATGCAGCAACTCATCCTCAAGATGTCAGGAACTATGCAGTACCTCACAAAACTCCCTGGACACAACGGGGGCTGCCATCTGCTTATTTAGATATTTCAAGCCTCAGTTTTCCAGCATCCAAACTTCTAGCTTCGAGTCCTTCCTCAGCTAAGACCTGTGGCCCCATAAATCCAGTAGCTCGTGTTCCCAGAGCAGTCGTGCCTGTTTTCTTGCAGCCTGCCGAGAACAGGCAGGACAGGAGATAATTAAATAAAAACACAGGAACTGCATTATTTATTTTAAAGACAAACATGTCTTCTAGGAGGAAAGTTCTTTATTTGGGCAAATCTGTAAGCTGTTTATCAGCTTAAACTCATTATCTACCCATATGGTCTTAGCACTGTGGTGTATAAAAAAAAAAAAGAGAGAGAAAAGAAATAAATGGGCACATGATTGCTCATGAAGTGTCATTTACCCCTATGCCAGAAACTAGCAGTTTTTCACTGACATCAAATTAGGATCCTTGTCACAAGTGAAGGGCTACCATAAGGAAAGTCATAATATTTTAAGCACGGAGGACTCTTACAGAAGGCAGCGAGGGGAAGGAAAGCAAACTCATTCACAAAAATACACAGTCACTTGATTCACTTTTACCTCCTCTGCTCTAGCTCTTCTTTTGTTGTTGATGGAGGAGAAAGGGAAGGGAGGCAACTTTAAAAAAAGTCAAGGGAATGAGAAGCTACAGCCAATAAACACACACCAAAGTATGAGATGGCCCCGCTTCAACCACGCTGAGTATTCAGCCTGGGATAGATTAAGGGAAAATACAAGGTGCCGGGAGGGAAAACGCCAGCCCCACAGCAGCGCAGGCCACTCGGCGCCAGCAGCCTGGCCCGTGCACGACACCCACCGCGGGCAGTGGGAAGCACAGGAGGGAGAAGCGCCCCATGGAGCAGCTCGGCCGGGAGCTCCCCCAGGGAAGCAGCTCCAAGCCCTCCCGGTGAGTGGCGGGAGCCGCGCCTGAGCCCCAAGCACAGCTAGCGAGGGACGCGGGGCCACGTGTTCAGTGCTGAAGGTTGAGCCCGACCGAGCCATCAACCTGGCATCTCCAGGAGCAGAGGACAAGCTGGAGCCCCAGTCACAGACGTGGCTCACGGTCATGAGCTGCCCTACTACCCCTGGGCACGGGCAGCAGCCCTGTCTTGCGAGGCAGACCCGCAGCGCTGCACGCACCGCATCATCGGGTGTTCATCATCAACGCGCCCACAACTGGACCAAGTTGTTGAGGACAGCTCGGCTTCTTGGTGGGCACCCATGCTGCCCCAAGCAGCACAACACGCACATAGCCACCAAGAGCGGAATTGCACGGGAAGAAGGACGCTCGTGGCCACCAGCATGGGACAGGACGCGGCACTCGCAGCCCGCTCCTGTGGGAAGGTGCTCAGCAGCTCCTGCTTTCCCCTCTAGGAGATCAAGTTGCTGAGATTTGTTCCGAGTTTTTAAGCAGGACCAGAAGGGAGGTGATTTTTCCAGGATGTCTTATCTTTACGCCCCAGAGGGAATAAAAGGATTTGCCCACAACTTACAAAGGAAATGACAGATACCTACGTAGCAACAACCGCCTCCTGGGGCCCATGCTGCTGGCCCGGGCCCACGGATGAGCGTGCCGGCTGCGCGGAGCAGCCGCAGCACAAGCCCTCTCGTGGAAGAGGCCAGCATCGGCCGCCCGGCTGCTCCAGCGGGAAGGGCCAGAGGAAACCTGCCTGTTCCCAAGCGAGAGCCGCACAAATCCAGCGAGATGGACATGGACAGCGCGGCCGCTCTGTGCAGAGCGACACGGGCCCTGCCCCTGGTCCCACCTGGCGCCCACCACAGACCCCTTTGCGGCTGAGGGCTGCTCTCTGCCTATGGCTTTTACCCAGTTCACCTGCCTTGTGTAACGGCTTAACGCACAACTCCTGGAGCCGGGCAGCTTGCCGGGGGGAGGCTGCTCTGCCCCAGGTGCACGGCAGTCAACAGGAGTTTGAACTCCATGTTGGTGGGAGTCTGGAATTGCCTGGAGAAGGTGAAGTTCTTCCTGGCCTCTTCTCGCTCCCTTGCGACTGAATTTGTGGTATCTGCGCTGAACAGTATTATGGATAGAGCCAATAAAAGCAGCGCCTCAGCCACAATAAACACAAAAATATGAACTGCCTTACAGGGAAGGTCAAACGTTTGAATCATTTTTTCAAGTATATGCAAATATTTCAGAGAAAGCAGAGGATAAAGAAGCATGTCCTGATATTAGGCTACACAGAAAGTCAAGCTTTGAAAGAACCAAAAGAGTATGAAAAAAAACAGAGCCTATTTGTTCCAATGATATTCCTGTTCTTGCTCTCAGATTGCACACTTTGAATTCAAACAAATGCTGCTCCTCATGAAAACACTCAATATCAAAATGATCTCTTCACAAGCAGAAGCGCCTCAACATATTCCCGAGCGCTCCTAGTAATTCCACCCACTTTCAACTCACTAGTAGAAATACAGGACGAGCCTGAGCTCAGCGCTGAGCACAGACATCTCCAACACGCTGCCGCCCGAGCGGCTGCCATCGCCACCGGCGATCCGGGGAAATATGTGCCCAGAGTCTGTCCATTGTGTGCAAGTTTGCTGCTATTCTAGAGGCACAGGCAGCCAGCGCTCGCTCAGCGCCCGGAGAATCACTGGAGCGGGGGAAAACATCACCAGCGAGACTTCACTGGAAACACCCGGAGCCAAGGCATGTGAAAACGCTGTCTACTCACCGATTGCAGCTGTTAAACTGAAAAGTTAAGGTAAAGCTTGAGGTGCCCGGAAGCAGAATTAAAAATAATAATAATAAAATAAAAAAAAAAGGAGAAAAGAAAAGGCAGACGGGGGAGCTGCCTCGCCAGTTCGCTATCTCATCACCAGCCCCAGTGGGGAAGGCGGGAGCTGCTGCGCAGGGCAGGGGTCGCAGCCCGCGGACCGGGTGCCCCGGTCCCTGCGGCACCTGCCCGAGCGCGGGCGCAGCGGGACGGGAGCCGCTCCGCGCTGGGACGGGCCGGGGCTCTGCGGGGCCGAGGATGGGCCGGGCCGGGGCTCCCGGGACGCGGGCAGGGCGGCGCTGGCAGCTCTTACCTCCCGCTGCAGCGCCGAGGCTCCGCGGCGGCGGCTCCGTGCGCGCCCCGTGCC
>JAUBOD010000560.1:6972265-6982773 GCA_032353885.1 Nothura maculosa
CCCGGCCCGCGGAGCCGCCGGGACGGGACCCGCAGCCCGCAGCCCTCGGCCCGCGCCTGTGCCCGCCGCGGAACCGCAGCTGCGCCCGGCGCGGGCAGCAGGAGCGCCTCAGGAGAGCGCCAGGATGCGCGCTGGGAGGCTCTCCCGCTGCTCCTGCTATCTGGAAACCGCTATCCCGAGGCACCAGGAAACCCCTCTGCGCGTTCAGCTCGAGCCGTCCCTCTCCCAGGAAATCGCACCTCCCTGGCTCTGCTGCGCACAGAAGCACTTGTTGGGGCAGAGGGAGAGAAGCTTAGGGAGGAAAAATGACTTGGAAGCTCTCTGTTTCAGGACCAGTCCGTGCTTCAGGAGCAAGGCAGGGGGACATTGCACTCATGGGCAAGAGCAAAGCTGGCACTGAAGAACATGCAGCCCTGTGACCTGCATCCTGCCTGCTGTTCCACACAGAAACACTCCTGTTTCCAAGACCTCTAAAGCTACAGAAGTGTGGGGGGGAGCCCAGACAGTCAAAGTTCATTAGAAAAGAGATGCAACAAGAAGGCCTGGCAGCGCAATGGAACAGAGAGAGGGATAGGCTGGCATTAAGAGCACAGGTAGCTCTAATAATGCCTCATGTATCTGCTAATGAGTGGTTATAAGCTGCCCAGGTGCTGCCATTTGTTGGCAATGGCTTTCTTCTTTTCCTAATGAGGTACAGAAATAGGAAGATATACATAGAACTGAGTATTTACGGCCCCAGCTCCATTTATGTGTAATACAAAAGCTAGATTACAAAGCCAGAGTGTATTTGCAACGCACGTTTCCTTATTGCCTATGGCTTGAGACAGGCCATCGTTTTAAGGATCTGATATCTCCTCGTGACACTTGGGCTCGTATTTTTCCATTTCTCTTTCACTATTCATTTATTTTCGTCACAGCACAAACCTGCCTTTCCCGGGCTCTGTGGCACAGAGTACAGGATTTCCATTACTTCATTAGACACAGTTGGACACCAGGTAACAGCCTCATTCCTCCTTTGCGAGGGATTGAGTGCCCCATCCTGCTTGTGCTGCCCCTCGAGCAGCCCATCGTGGCCCTTGGGCAGAGATCACAGAGTCACAGAATCCTTCATGTTGGCAGGGACCTTTGGAGATCATCTAGTCCAACCCCCCTGCATATCACTGTCCTGCATCCCATGCCTCTCCCCTGCACTACAGCAGAAAAATGCACAGGGCAATGCATCCAAAGGCATATATGTGTTTGGTGTTTGCCATCCCAATCCGATAAAACTGTTTTTTAAATGAACAAAAGGCAACTGTCAGTGACCCCGCGTTTGCAGCCCCGCACATGCTTGCACAGACACAATGCTCCTCTCACACGCTCAGCCGTGCGATTCAAGGGCCGCGCTGGAAAGGGGCTTCCCGCGCTTGCCCTGCCATGAAGGGGCTGCTTTGTGAGGCTCTAGCCAGCACCGAGTTGAGTTTTGCATTAGAAGCAGCGATTTACCCGCTCCAGGATACACAAAGGATACAGTCCATCCTCTGTGGACTTCAAACATAACATCAGCCGTAGATAAAAACCCTATTTTGCTATAGATAAGCATGCAAGAGGGGTGTCCTGTCTGTTTTTTGCATAGAAATGATAAACTGCCAAAATGAACCTAACAAGGAAATAGTTTAATCCCAGCTCAAAACACTAAAGCTCCTTTCTCCTGGCTCTTCCAGAAGTGCTTAGAGCCACAGCTCTCCCTGCTGTCCAAAGGGCTCGTCCCTCGAGTGCTGCGTTACACCAACAGCCTCTCCCTTACCCTGCCGAGATGCTGCAGTTTGCAAAGCAGAAGCTGCAATGTTGAAGCAGAGCAACAAAATGGGAAAGGTTCCTCACTCGTGCAACTGTAGGGATTTCAAGAGAGTTACATCAGGCCTGAGTTTAGCTCCTTCCAGCTACCCCAGTGCTCATAATCCCCTTCCTGCCTGCGCTTCGTGCCTCGGTTCCCAACCTCACCGCTTCCTTTCCGCTTCCTTCCTTGCCCTCCCTGCCTTCCCTCCCACTTCCTTTGCCTTCAAACTTCTCCCTCTCTTTCCCTGCCACTTGCTGCCCGTGACTGCGCTGAGGCCTTTCCCAGCTCATAGCACAAGTGCACGAAGAAGCTACCCCAGCGCCATGGGGCAGGCGGCGCTGGAGCAGGGCCCACATGTGGGGCAGGGACCCCCGGCCAGGAGCCCCCTGCGCCCCTAGAGCTGCTGCCCCATCTGCTCCCGCACGGCACCGCCAGCCCAGGGAAGCAGCGCCGGGGCTGCGTCCAGCTTCAGCCATAAAACCATAATTAAAACCTCGCCAGGGTGTTTTTCAACCCAGTTTTGCTTTCCCGGGCTCTAGTGGGAAAACTGAAGCTAGAATGTTTATGGTTTGATTTCTTTCTCAATATCTGTATTTCTCAATCCTTTTATCCAAGCAACAACTAGCGCCTCGGAGGGAAAAGCAGTATCTCAGAGCCTTCTGTGCAGCTTTGGCAAGACATTTTTTTTTAAAAAAACGAAAATTAAGCTGCATCTTGAGTGCTCATTTACAGATATTTTTCCCCCCCATTTGTTTTCATATTTACTTGCTCACAAGTGAACATACAGGTATGTTTCTCTCAGGGGAAAAAAGAAAACTCTATTCAGTTGATACTTCCCATACAACCTTCCTATGTGTCCCAAACCACCGGCTTCCCACCGCAGGGTGGGAAGCCAAGGGCTCCTGTTAGGACTAGCCAGTCCATGAGCAACGCTTAAAGCTAAGTAACATGCTCAAATAGATCAAGATAATCTTGCTAAATGCTTTTCTGCCCCTGCCAGCCTGCCCCCCATTGCTTTGAAATTGCAAGATTAAACAAAGGAACCAGCAGTGGGACCTAAAACCACATCTCCAGAAGCAACGATTGAATAGGCCCTTGGACTCTACCCAGAAAAAGCTCAATTAAGAGACTTCCTTATAATAATTTTAAAATTCAGGATCAAAGGCATATTTTTAAAGCAAAACGAACATATTTAGGATAAGCTTGTCTCCATCTTTAGCAAAACATAAAGCCATATGTCACTTAACAGGGAAAGAAAAGGAAAATATCCTTTTCACAATTTGTTGCTTTTTTTTCCCCCCTAAAATAGCGTTATGGCAAATCCCCACAATTTCCACCCATGCCTCCTTTGAGAAAGTCCTCTCAATGTTCCTGTTTCCCGTGAAGTCTGCAGCTGAGGTTGTCTGGACTTGACCAGCTTTGCAGGGAAACAGGCTGGGCCGGTGCCCCCACTCCCTCATTTCCACTGTGAAGGATGAGCAGAACGGAGGGCCCCACTGCACCCGACCCTCCGCAACGCTGGAAAGCAGATAGTCCCTGTTCTCTGCACTTGTAGATCTGCGAGGAGAGCGGAGCACGGTGAGACAGTTATCCCGCTCGGCAAACAGGAAATTGAGGCACAACGAACAAAGCATGAAGAAATACCCGAGCTCTGTGGCAGATCCAGGCCATGTGTTGGGAGACCCTGGGCAAGTCCCTTACTCATCTCAACATCTATCCTCAAATGCTTTGATGCTTCTTGGCATTCACATTTCTCTTCTAACACTAGGGGAGGAGGCTCAAATGCAGTTTTAAAATGCAAGCTGACACTAAAATCCTGCAGCTAATTTTATTTTCATATGATTTTATAAAACACCTTTCCCCTGGAAAGAAAAAGAAAGAAAAAAGAAAAGAAAGAGAGAAAGAAAGCCAACAAACCTCCAAGGTCCCTTCCAGCTTTAAGCATTCTATGATAGCTTCACGATTTATTGCTCCTTGAAATATTCCAATTAAATAACACTTTATTCGACAGCTAAGATTTCTCCGTGCCTTTTCTGACAAAGAAAATGTACACCATTCAGGATTACCTACAGAGGAAAACAGGAACTGCCAAGGGGCAGCTGAAAGTGTTGAAAACTTCACTTCTGACAACAGCAGTTAGATGGTCACACTGCAATTTGTTTCAACACAGCCAGTTGTGTTGCCATAACTTGTTAAACATCTGCTAAAAACATATGGAATCCCCCCGGGGGACGTAAATTGATACCATTCATCAAACTATTTCACAGCTTCCCTTCTCCTCAACTGACTCCTTCCAAAACAGCCAAGTGAAGCAAAGGATCCCAATGCCTTTATGTACAGAGGGATCGCTCACGGGAAAGGTGGCAATAACTCCCCTTGCACCTGGGAGAAGGGGCTGTCCAGGCATCATCTCCTGAAGAGCTGGCTAGTTATGGAGATAAGGAAAGCTGCAAGTCACTAGACCTCCAAATCAGCTGCTCCTATGTGAAAGGAGGGAGCAAAACCATTCCCCTTCAGCAGAGGTTATTTACGTGGGCACTACACCAGGTTAATGAAGAGGCTGCCATAACATGTGACTTCTAGCAGAGAAGGACCCAAAGTCTCTTCTAGTGTCACACAAAATGTATTTTTATTAAATTGAGACAGTGCTGACCGCCCACTGTCCCAACCCTGGGGCAATCGCTGATGCCTATGTACAAATATCACAAGTCTGTAAAATGCAACCCCAGTGTCAGTGACCGAGAGCATTACGACTGGCACAGTGCAAATGTTCTCTGGATATCAGAAGAAACAGAAACAAAACCACACAAGTTTCACTGATTTCTCCTTACTTTTGAGAGTCTCTCTGTGAATAAAGGCAGCCCTGCTCTTCTGCCCACCACTTACATCCATGTGTAAGGCAACAGGGCACCTATGCTGGGTATGGACATTGAGAGGCTGCCAAATGCTGTGCAGGCTGGATGAGGCAGATTTTACACTAGGTTCAGCTCAGTGAGTTTTAAAAGTGTAAGAATAAAATGAGCAGTCCTTCCTTGTGAATCCTTCATCAGATTAATTAGCTTCCCATTTTTCCACGTGAGGGCAAATGAACCTCAGGGTTATGCAATGATTTCCCCAATTGGAGAAGCCACTTGAATTTAGGGCTCCTAACCTGGGACTGAACTACAAGATCACACTTCCCTTGAGTACTTTAGGCATGAGGTTTCTTTTCCCGAAAATAACCCCCACTTTTAGCTAGCTGGACACCCGTGAGTTGGAATGACTGCTAGACAAATATGGTTATTCTGCAATTAAATAGAAATGCAGATTCTTGTAGGCTGGTGCGGACCACAGGTTGGAATTCTGTGAGCCCCTTATCTGATTGATTCCTGCTGTGAATGTTTTAAACAACATCGTGAGTTACTAGCTGCTGTTTCCTATCAGGAAGAGATAACTGTGGATTTATTGAAGGCTGGAGCCAACTTCACCCCTGTTTTAACTAAACTGATTTCAATGAAATAATTCCAAGGGCTCTGCTAAATAGTCCCTAGATACTTACTGAGATTAAATTATAGTACATCTATCACAAAAGCTTACAAAGGAGGAAAGAGGAAAGAAGCAACCCCTTGCTTCCTGTTGTTCAGATACCCTCAGAGAAGGATCCAGAATATAGATTCTGTTCTCAAAGATCTCCAAGATGCTTTTTCAGACCACCAGAAAGTTGAATCCAGTAAACCCTTGAAAGCTGGGGAGTATGGAAAGCCCAACAAAGGCTCCAGGGCCTCCTGCTCTTCCCTCATGTTGGAATTAGGCCCCTTGAGCTCCCTTTCAGGCTATATTTTGGCTCTGTTGATCCAGGTTGTGATACCAAGTTGCAAAAATTGCTGTGAAAGTTAAAAATATGAGAGAGAAATGGTCACCAGACTTCTCTGAAATCATGAGAAGTAAAGTGGAGTCAAAACGCAGGGACTTAGAGGGGAATACTCTGCACTTGTAGGAAGGGCAGCTTCAGCTGCCATAGAAGTGCTGCACACGCTCAGGTTAGCTCCTTCTGTGCGGTCTGTCATCCAGCCTGTGCGTTTCCACCTTTCTCCTTACCAGCATCTCCCTCATTGCGCCTCTCCTGCTTTCATCTCCTCTGCCTCTCTCACCATCTCCAGCCCTGCCATGCTCTGTGTGGGACTTGGTACCAACTCCTCTCTTGTCCTGTTCATTTCTCAGAGATTTCCTCTCACTCATTCTCCATCAGGTCCCTGTACACGGCCTTCCAGGTGATTTAGTTTCACTTCCATGGAAGAGTAAGCAGGCCAACGGGGATCAGGGGCGGAGGGAAGAGACTTTTTCCTATAACCTGACAGAATCGGGGCAAAAACCTCTGTTGGAAGCAGAAACAATGGCACATTAAAAAGGAACTGTGGCATTATTGGAAACATCCACTAAAATGAAGCAATAGTTTTGGGAAGCCCAGGGTATGATAGAGCAGCTGGTCTCCTTCCAAGTGGGATTCGCTGTGTTCCAAGGCTATAATCACGCAAATACAGACTTTGCCAGCCAAGGCTTTATTCAATGGGCTGGGGAACAGCCGTCCCTTCACCTGAGCCAGAAGTGGCTTCACGGATGTGCAGCTCGTGCACAAGCCACTAAAGAGCCTTCATCCTTCATCAGTCACAGAAGTGCAGTTGTGTGTGCAGTGGGACCTGAAGAGGCAAGGGGAAGGCAAGCTATTAAGAGTGGAGCCTAATGGCCCCTTGAGAGCACGGCGGTGGGGAACTAAAATAAAATTAAAGAAACCCTTCACCTGAATTTTAATCACACCCAAGGGAAGACATGAGATTTAATACAAAACATTACACAGCTGCTTTGCTACATGAGATTAACTTCATGTAACAGGATGAATAAAAATATTCCCACTCCACCTTTCTGAAACATTCTGCCCTCAGGCAGTGAGAGAAATGGCACAGACTGCAGAATGAGGCAGGGAAATGAGCTAGAGATGCTTTTAAGCTCTGTGCAAGTCACCTATCCAGAGCCCAGCGCTGACACAAACCTCCTTCAGCGCTGCAAATTAATAATTCATCTTCAACTGGTATTCATTACAAGATCCCTTTTTGTAGACAGACAGATGGACAGAGAAAACAAATAAGAGAGTTAATACAGGCTGGCTATACCGTGAATCTTTGCAACAGGTTAGGGCTGCACCTCTTAGCCTCATCCAGTACTATGCAAAGAGCCTGGGTATTTGAAAAAAGCCTGAAATGTGTCTGCATGAGGAGTGACCCACTTCTCCAGCTGGAACTTGGAATGCCTCCCAGAGGCACACATGATGTTTTGGCAACATAAAGAAAAGTACAAGGAAACTCTAGGGAATGAGTTCAGAAGAGGCGGGTGAAAGACAATGGCAAAGCAGCAAAGCATCCACTTCTGAACTCTTTGAGATCAGTAATCCAACATGGGCTGCTATCAAGGTCTATCCCATCACATCTGGGGTATTCGTGGTAGAAATTAGGCTACTCCCTTCAACCACGAGAATTCGTAAGCTTATGCCACAGTAAGTCAAAGTCAGCAGAGACTCAGTCATAAACTGATGTACAAGAACATCAGCTGGAAACGTAAACTTACTGCCTTTCAGCCCGTAAACACATGTCCCTGACAAGTGAATTTCCCTGGTAATCCCACCACCATTTATGAAGGAATAATAGTATTTCCTTAGTACCTGACAGTCAAAGCACAAGTACTAATACATATTTTCTTGATCAACAATCTCTAAAATCAACATTTTCCTATTCCTAATAAAAATAAGATCACCATGCGCATTGTGCACATTCTCTTTGGGGAAGCCATCCCAATAGACCCTGGATGCTGAGCACCTTTTAGCACTGAGCAGAACTTGGAAAGTAAACAGGGAGCTAAAAAATTGCACTTGGAGGGATTTTTCCTCTTTTCAGCAAGATGAGAATTCACAACATGAGATGCCAGTCACAGACATAAGCAAAGCAGAGAGTCGCCTGGGACATCAGCCTGCTCTGGAAGAGCCTGCTGCCCACTCCGTCCCGGCTGGAGCTCTGCAAAGGCAGGGTTGAGGTGCTGCTGCTACAGAGATGCAGCAGTCGCTTACCTGGTCTCCCTGGGGTCTGGCAGCAGCAGTTGCAGCAAGTCCACTTCCTCAGTGTCTTCCCCTTCAGCCTGTAATTACAGCTTCACTCCTTCCCCTCATTCTTTCTCTGCCTATGTAAAATACATCGTGGCCCCTCATCTTCAGGGCTGAAAAATTTGACTTTGTCTCTACTGTTAAGGAGCCCTGAGTCAGCCTCGGGCATGAGGGATGCTCTGCAGCAGGAGGTGTTCTGATTGAGATGTAAATCAAGATATGTGGCCATAAAGCAATTGGTGACAAGTCATGGAAAGGAGAAAAAAAAAGAAAAAAAAAGAAAAAGGTGTTATCTCTAGTAACCAGGCCAAATGCCAGCTCCAGCTAAGATAACAGACATTCTACTGACTTCCTGCAATTTTCCTTCAGTGAAATATTATCCTCTTTACTTCCTGCCAGAGTGTCACTGAATGTAGCTTTGCCAGCCTACTGTGATTCACTCAAAAGAAACTGCATTTCAGTAAAGACAAAGTAACACCAGTAAATCAGAGATGCATCTAAGACAGACAGTACCCGGACAGTAAAGTTCAGAATGAAATTCAGATAGAAATTCAAGAGGCTTCAAGAACTCAGAGGGGAAGTTTATTTTTTGTCAGTGAATTTAGCAATATTCTTTCACTAGGGGAAACAGCAATCAAGCAGTTAAAAGCATGAGTTGCTGAACATTCCTGCTTATTTCCAAAGAGCAACCATTTCTAAAATTGTTTCTTCGGAACAACAGTAAGATTGTTTTCCGATAGCACTATCATCTCAGATTCCAGTACCATTATTCCTATCACCTGGAAACCTGAAAACTGCTTGAGAATGTGCTGAAGTGCTCTCCAAACAGCAGGCAGCAGCCAGTTTCTACTTTCTTCTCATCATAATCACTACAGAGCCATATCCATTCCAGCATTTGGCTGCACGTATAGCAGTTCTGCCTCAGTGAGGCCTTACAGACAGGGTCAGGCAACATAAATGCTTCGTTGCATATATGTTGCACATATGGCTTTAACCCAAGGTAAAGCAATTTATCTCTGCTTACAGTTTTGCAGTTGAATGTTCTAGTGTGCATGAAGGAGACTGAACTGCCCCCAAAGTGGCAGAAGGAATTGTTGCTTTTCTATTCACAATGGATTTCCTCCTCCTCATCAGGCATGTTCATTAAAGCTGACTTCCTTTAGCGGGATCACTATAAAAGGCAATTACAGAGCAGGAGGAAAAGGAGCATGAGCCTTGCCATCTTCCAGGATTTGTCCTGAAGATGAATCCACCACTTTAATGAGGCTGAGTCACCATTTAATCAATGGGTGAGCAGCATTCGCACATGCTAGCGTGCCATTGCTGAACATCCTCTCTACACACACCAGGCCTTAGCTTCAGAGCACAGATCACAGGCCAAGGAGGAAAGGCTCCCCTACTTGCTGAAACCAGGGAGTCTCAGAGCTTCCAAGAAGCAACCTCTCCATTCACATCAACCTCAGCGCATGTTGCTCCTTCTCCTCTTCCTCCCAGACCACTGCTCGTGCTGTTGGCGTAGGTGGGATCGTAGCCAGCTGTTCTCCGACATGAGGTGCATCAGGCAGTGGGATACTGCTCTCAGCTCCAGAAGCTGTCAAAGCAATCACAGATTTATATTCTGGAGAAGCAATTAGGGACTCCCCGTCGCTTCTCCGTTCACCTC
This sequence comes from Nothura maculosa, assembly GCA_032353885.1. NCBI lineage: Eukaryota > Metazoa > Chordata > Aves > Tinamiformes > Tinamidae > Nothura > Nothura maculosa. The sequence goes on from JAUBOD010000560.1 coordinate 6,981,875, forward strand.
CCATTTGTAGGGCAGTCACATCAGACTAGAGCCGTGCTCAGTCCACATTACCAGCCTCCCCTGAAGCCAGGGGAGATTATTAAAAGAGGTCACTGGGACAGCTGCAATATTCCCCACTAGAACGCACACACACAGCTATAGATTTTGCCCTTGAATGTAGCCCATGGCTATTTCCAATAGAAAATGAAAGTTTCTCTTCACATTGATTTTTTGTTGCAATAATTGGTATCGCCTCTTGCCTCTAGTATGAGTGTTCCCATCTTTGCAGTGAGGTAAACAATCACCCTCTCCTGCCTCTGTTTGTCTAAATTTTTACATTAGCTGCTCACAATTTCCATAGCTAGACCAGAGACACAGAGCTTTGTGCTAATGGAGTCAGGAAGTGGAACTGCTGGTGCTCACCAGACTGCTTTTGATGAAGACTGCACTTAGGAGAGACCGGCTCTAGAATAGTTCGGTGCTTTTCATCTCAAGTCCAGCAGTGAACTGGACTAACAGCTCACAGACCCGGCCTGAGCTCGTCTTTATTCCTTCCTGCATCAGGCAAAAGCCTTTAGGATGCAGAGTTTTTTAGGCAGTGGCTTCCCACTGTCATGTGAGGCTGACTCTGGGATGAGGAGCCATGAGTTTTGCCAGGATAAAAGGGCAAGCTCTTACAGTTTCCTGCCTGATAGCAGATCCCTCTGGCAAAGCCCTTGCCCTTCCCCCTGGGTGAACTGCAGTTGACCCAGCGAATTCAATTAGAATGGTTCTTCCTTTATCAAACAAACCCCACATGGCCCAAACCAAACATAGTATATTTGAAAACAAATGGGTTGAAACAGCCCTAATTCACTCAGGCACTGTCCTCTGCATGTGTTCCCTGCAACTCGGCCTACCCACAAATACAATCAGGGAAT
>JAUBOD010000560.1:6990569-7007400 GCA_032353885.1 Nothura maculosa
GAATATAGTTTTAGCTCTCCCTTCAGTTCAGTTCAGCACAAGGACTTCACCTTCCACACTGATCTCCGAGTGACACTGAGATTGCTGGGCGCTGGGCTCTGAACAGACTGTAGGACTCGGGGCCATTCTCACTCTCTTTTAAATAATACAGGACATTGCTCTGTAAGCTGATGAGATCTTAGCTTTCAACACAGCTATGCTAATACAGAGAGAAGTTTCTGTGACTATGAGACTGCTACTGAAAGCCTCCTGCTGAATTAATGTAGTTGCCCATTTGACTTAATACAAAAAGTATCTCAAAATCTAAGGCAAGAATAAGGAAAACAACGACAACGAAAACACCACAGAAAAGCTCTTCCACCTTAGCAGCATGGAAATGAATGACTTTTCCATCTGCCCCAGCTGTGTTCAAAGCTCTTCAGCAGCTGCTTGATTATCACAGTCCTATTTCCTAGCTCAAAGCAGTTTTAAGAGCTGCTGTGGACCTCAGGCTCTCCCTGCGAAGGGCTAAAAGTCCATTTTGTTTGATGGCAGAAAGTTGCTGTGGCACCAGCAGATACAGGGGACACTCGCAGTCCCCTCAAGAACTGTGGTCCAGAGACATGAAGCATCCTTAGAGCATCCTTTTTTTTGTACCACAGAAAGGCTATTTGGGCATAAATTAACCATTGCCAAAAAATATCTGAAAACAACACTGCCCAGGGCATGGGAAAGAGTTAGGAAAAAAAGAAAAACATTAAAAAGACTGAAGGGGAAGCAGGACAGTTTATCTCAGATACTGTGTTTGGAAAGGGCTAAAGAGGGTTAACATGTTACTTTATCATATGTCCTACCACATAGCATGCATCATGCCTAAAATCGTACTCCCAGCGGTATCACACTGCCAAAGAACACTGTTGAATGCGCTGTTCTTTTTTTAACTGCCCAAGCCTTTGTCCACTGCTGCTTCAAACAATGGCAGTCCACGAGGATGTGGAACAAACAGTCACGATTCCTTTCCGAGTGTTTGCTATGGTGGGAACAAATAGGGAGCCCTTAAAGGAAACGTTAGTGGAGAATAGCGCAGGTGAGAGGAGGGCTGGCACGGAAGGGTGTTTGCACTTACAAGCCAATGTTCTTTGCTCCACAGCGGAAAGGAGACTCTTCTCCTCGGCTGGGACTGCGACTCAGAAGAGAGGATGCCCTAAGTGTGTATGTGAGACAAGCGTTGCATGTCTATCTGGGGGGGACCAAGGAAAAGGCAGCAAAAAGGAAGTCTCTCAAAAGGAAGAGCTGTCTAAAAATTTTCTGCTGGGAGCAAAATAGAGTTGAAGTGGCAAGCCCCAAGCAACAGCAGCAGAATCTTGCAAGCTGCAGTGATTGCTCCTAACAACGCCTGGGATCCTATAAACAAGGTTATTAATAGAAGTGTGCCTCTCCAGCAGCCCTCAAAGGCGCTTCCTCCCATTCTTCTATCTGCCCTGTTTCAAGGCAGAGCAGCCCCGGCTTGGGAAAGCCTCATTTGCTCCCTTCTTGTTTTTATCTTTCCCTCCACTGTATTTCCTGTCACGATTGCAAGGTCAGAGAAGCCGGAAATCTCTTTGTACTTTCGGTGACTGCCAAAAACTGACCAAGAAATAGACCCTCCGAGAGAGCCCAGCATTCCCTGAACCTCAGCATGGGATAGTTTGGGAAAGAAAATACACACTAGGAGTGGCTGGGCCTGCAAGACTGGTTTTCAGCAGTAGTCCAGACTACAGGTGAAGGTGGGATACAGATTGCTTTTCCAATGGCTTCAAACAAGCCAACATTCCTTTCAGAGCCACAGAGCACACAGAGGACCTGACCTTGGTCTTCCTGAGCTTACCAGTGAATACCCAGCAGTCAACTCAAAACATTGTTTTCTTTCTGTTCTGGCTTTGCAAATCCCAGGAATCTCATTAGGGATTTTGCTAGGAAAGGATAGAATTTTTGTCTGCAGTTGGGTATTTTGGAGGAGCTGACAACCTCCAGGAAAATGAAATATTTTATGCTTTTCTACTTTTTTTCCTCTTTACTGTTATTGAGATTACAGTCATCTCATTCGCTTTTCTAAAAGTTCATTTGCTCAGTTTCTAGAATTACAAGAAGGCTAGGGAATAAAGTGAAACATTTACAGAAACTCTAGGATTATCACATACCAGCAGTAAATAGACCTACCACACAGAACACAGAGCGCCAAGTACAACCTTGCATATACAGCAAAAATACTATTACTAATATTTTAGAGATATAAAAGGTCAGGACAAGCATCTTTGCCTCTATCTGCAGTTACCTTTGAGAAAAGTATTTGGTATGGTTTGCTCCTCAAAGGCAAGGACCAGTCAGCAGGAATTCACTCCCTGCTATTAGGGAACAGCTAAACAAGGAAGCTATCCCTGAGCTGTGCTACACTGCAGAGCTTTAGGGGTTCAGGACTCAGGACTAGCCCTTCCTCCCTCTCTACTGATATTACAGACGTGTCTCAGAAGCTTGGCTGAAACCGAGCATTGTGCCAGCACGGAAGGAGATTTTTACAAGTGGGGAAGATGAAGCCAAAAGCAATACATTTGTGAACAATATGTTTCTGACCCTCATATAATTAACTGTTGGGATTCACTTCTACAGTTATCACATAAGTCAATGGATTAAAAATACTTCAAGGATTAACGAGCTGCTTGCAATGGATAATGCACATGCAAGGTTAAATGTTAGCTGTGAAATGAATACAGGAGAGATAATCCCATAAAGCGACCTCTAATTGCCTATCAGAAATTAGAACCTTCTTTTATTCATCAGTTATGACCCTATATTTCCTGCACTCATCTGTGAAATTCTGTTATTAAGTATTCTGTAGGACAGCCATATTTTCATATATCCCTGGTTTGTTTGATCTCTGTAAGCACTGGATTCAGCATGCATGGCAAGATGATGGAAAGGTCTGAACACACAGAGGGCCGGGAGAACACTCTGCAGGGGCCGGAGGCCTTTTCTAAAGAGAAACTTCCTGGGAATTCCTACTCCACTTTTTTTTTGAGGTAATATTCTGTGCTGATAACAGAAGCTGGGAGGAAAAGAGACACAAGTAGATCAGAACTGGGTAAATCTGTGTATCTGACAGGAATGCCACTGTGCAGTTGGCTTTAATCCTGTTGAAGTGCAATTAAGACAATACATAGCTAAAAAAACACACCAGATCCTCCATAAGACTGAACATTCCCAAATCAGAGGACTACTCCGCAGGCACCACCAATGATAAAATCACAAGGTAGCTATGGGTGAGCAGAGCAACCTGCAAATTTGCAGTGATTGTTCTCTAAAGACAGTGGCAAACAGCAGCAAGAATGGTCTTGCTGATGGCACCCTTCCAGCAAAACCTTACCAACATGCTACTTCTGTACACAGTAATGACACCATGCCTCAGGGAGACCGCTGCTCCATCAAGAAATGCACAGAAATGGGCACTGCCATAGAGCACACTGTCTATCCAGGGCCCTTCTGGCCTTCTCTGTGTGTGAGGAGGCCTCACAATCTTGCTGTTGTTGCTGTTTATAAATCACATTCCCTGGAAAGTAAGACAAAAGAAAAGCAGAAGAACATGAGAACACATTTCTGTCCAACTTTTGGGACTACAACTGGGATAAAAGGGTGGACTGCTAAACTTTCTCTATAGAGGGGATAACAAAGCTTTTGTAGTAGATCACTGCTCTCTGAACAAGAACTTCAGCTTTTTGTTAAAAAAAAGTGCACTGACATATTCTATTTAGGAAATTCAGTCTAAATTAAGGTTTATATGCTACTTAAAACATACTTAATAATAAATTGTATCAAACTCCTTTCTTGATTTCTAGTACAGGATTAGTAATCAGTGAATCCTAACTAGAATCCTAACTAGAAATTGTTAATTTATAACCTACATCACCAAGGGCCAAACCTATTTCTACTTCTTGTCCACAAATACCAACAAATACCTAATGTAGAATAGGAGAGATGTTTTTATCAGTTTGAGGTTCTCTATCCTTATTCTCACCTACTCTGGTAAAAGGAAGCTAAAGGAATCCTGCGTTACTTGACCACACAATCTCACTAACCTCACACCTGAATGACTGGTCTAATTATCAGTTGCCACCACCTTCAGCAGTTGCAAAATGACTGTAAGATGCGACTAAATAAGAATGAAAGCACTTTGCATTGATGTAAAAAAAAATACAGGGCATTAAATAATGGAATTGGTCCACTCATTGTCTCCGTTCATAATCCCAGCCAAGAATCTGCCTTTTGTCTTGTAGCACATTAAATTGCATGTTTGACTTGGTGCTAAAAGCATCAGCATGCCACAAGCTCAAGTCTTTGGGTTCTATGCACCAGTGAGGCATTCATATGCCTAGTGCATAAAATCTCAGTAGAAGAATAAAAGCAATTTCATTACATACATAAATGCAGTCTGAGGACTTTTGAAAAAGTCCCTCCTTCACATCTTACATCCACTTAAGCTGCGAGGCTCTAGCAATCAGGATGAAATGAGAGAATAGGTTAAGAAAACACTTAGAGAAAGTTGTAATCTAGAAGGTCATGGCTACCAGCAAGAGGCACTTAAATCAGCTGCTGATAGAGGAAGGGATGAGCAGGTGTCAGAAGGGGTTGTGTGCTCAGTCCTTCTCGCTGTCAATTTAAATTCTCACCCCACATCCATCATGTGGGAATGCATGATGCTGCTACAAGTGCATGATCCAGCTCCTTTGGAGGGTCTACAAGCAGCAGTGATGGAAACAGATGAGAAAACTAAGTAAGAGCATCATTGCTGAAAAGTAGTTGGGAAGGAAAGTGTGCAACAATTGATTTTGGCATTCACTGAAGGGGATGAGGCAAGACTTTCCGAATATCACTGTTAAAACAACATCCCAGTTAGTGCCATGAGATGCCTTTCTGAAGGACCTTTGAAGAAAAGGGACAATCGTTCCAGAGATGTTTGTCATTAACAGAGAGTTCCTATGAGTACCAGAAGGTTCACATCCACTCTTCCATAGCAAGGCTTTCAATTAAGTGAAGGACTACCCACAGGAACCATGACTGTCTGGTTCTTGTTGAGCAGAGTGAACAGCAGGACTCAGGAGTCACTGCAACTCGTAAGGTTCTGGTTCCCATGAATGGTCGGGGGTCTCAGCTTCTGCTGAATTTGGACCTCAGTCGAATCTGCATGTTAAGAGTGACCCACTTTGCAAAAATCAGCTCCAGAATTCATTCTGAACAGGCTCTTCTTTAAAAGTGATGGTGTATCCACACTCTGTAACATGAGCTCTGCACAAGGCTGAGTCCACTTGGCTATTAGTCGGCACAGTCAAGACAGAAAACTGTCAAGACTGGAAGATCGCTTGCCAAGTTTCCCAATTATTCACTACAAGAAGTTATTCTCTGTCCTATGTGCCAGTCCTATATCTATCTGTTAATGGGGACAATTAACAGATTGTTAATTGCAGAAACCACTGAAGTGCTACAGTGGAGCCAGGCATCAAAGCGTTCCTGGGTGCACTGCTCCTGAGGAAGGGAATTTGGGCGCTTCAGTTAAAGGTCTGGAGCGGAGTCTCCCACCCATCCCACCACTGTACCTCATGCATGGAGGCACTAATCAGCAGAGGTGGACATATGCTCACCAGTAGAACAATTTTCCATTTGAGAAACACCAGTTTAACAGAATCAAACTATTTCACGGGAATGTACTTGCTTAATTGAATTTACTGGCAGAAATCTTGCCATTTGCTCACAAGTTTTCCTGCGTACCTGATCGGTGTGCAGAACTGAGAGCCTGGCAAACCGAGCTCCAGCTGGGTTGCTACGGATTTTACTGGCAGGAAGCCTGAAATCCTAGGAGCTCTTTTGGGCTGAGGCTACCAGGCCTGCTAAACTCCCAGCTGTGGGGCAGCAAGTCTAAAGGGAAATTATAACTTAAAGCCATTTGGGCAAGTCTACTTTGTGAAAAAAAAATCAAAAAAAAAAAAATGAAATGAAAGGCATTTTGCTTTTATTTTTCAAAATGAAACACAAGAATTTGGAGAATTTTGTAACTTTTCTTCCATGAGACCAAAAGCTGCAAATTCTGGTGCTTGGTTTGTGCTGATGACCGTTCTAGGTTGCAGTCAGAACCACTGACAAACCTGTCTTGATTTACCTGCCAATTCAAGATCTCATGTGGAGGTGAGGGGAAAAACAGGCATGGGGAGAGAAAGTGCCTTTGAAGATGGCTGTGCTGATCGCAGCCCATCTGGGCTTGTTTTGAGGACAGGTGGTAAGGGAGAACCCTGTTGACCCTATCACAGGTTTTTTGATCTCTCAGTCCGCTAGTGTTGATAGATCGTATGAGGGACCAAAGCAAGGGGTCAAAGGCCACCAATTAGTTTAAAAAACCACCAAAGTGATAAGCAGCAAAACGGCAAGCCTAGCAGCCTGCAGCATCGATAGGTCTGTGCTGGACAGCCAAAACAACAGGACCACGAACCCCAGCGATCTCCCTAGGGAGAGAGGAGGGCCACAAATGGGTTTCTGTAGGTGCAGATGGATGACCCTTCAGCTGTTGGATAAATCTGATAGGCATCACACAGAGTTATGGTCCTACATTCCCACTTTGATTCTTTTCCATGTTTCTAGTTAGACTCTGGACCAGATTATCAGCTTCTAAACCCATTTAGACCATTTTTATGGAGTCAAACCATCGCACATCTATTTTCCACAGAAGAAACTTCCTGACAGGTGTCTCATGGGATAGTGTCAATGTCACCAAGTGCTTTACTACTTTTGTCTGCTACGAGGCAGGCAGTGACGGAGGAGAAGAGAAACGCAGGGGAAAAGGGAGGCAGGGGCCCAGCCTGAGTGTCAAAGGAAGGCTCCAAGTCCCCAGAGTTGTTAGTGCAGCTGCTACCACAAGCATCTGAGCTGTGAAACAGACAAATGTAGGGAGGACAGTGGGAGGAGGAGAAGCTGCACAACAGAAAATCCATAAAGATCACCCATCCTGCTGCCTGAATGAAAAATGCAGCTCAATAAGTAGCTGAAAAGGCCACACTTCCTGCTGCATGTCTGATCTTGGTTCTCAAGCTCTGGAGCCTGTGCTTTCCTCTTATTTTTAGAGAAAAAGGAATTTGAAAAAAATCCTCTATGTTTTTTCTTCTAGAGGACAGACTTTCTACTGACAATTTCAATGTGCGACCCTTTAAAAATGCACATCTTCCTGCCAAGAGACCCAAAGCTCTGCGTAGACTTGGAAGATTTGGTTCCAACAGAACCTCCCTTTCTTCTCACGTCAAAATGCAGTTAAAAATAATGTATTACTAATAGCATTGGTGGTTGTTGCAACCACATGTACAGTGGAGGGGAGAGAGAAGAGTGAAGACTAAGCAGGTCAAAATCATTTTTCACCTTTGATTTCAAATTCTTTTGTAATAACTATTGATAATAACTTGCTAGTAGAGCTAATTACAAAGAGAACAGGAGGGTGAGTTTTTTAAAAAATGTTCTCTTTTTTAAGAAGATTAAAATATCTGATATTTCCTACAATCTGATAAAAAACAGAGGGTAAATAACCTGAAGTGTTCTCACAGATCCATGGAAACTCAGAAATACACGTAGAAATGGAAAAGTTGGAGAGGAATCCAAGTCTGGAAAAACAAAAGACAAGACTCAAGAAGCACAACTTGCTCCTTTACAACAGACCTCCCTCAAAGTGGCTGTTAGTTCTTTTCACTTTTGGTCTTTTCATAAAATTTAAAATGCAAATCAAGTAACACAAAACAGAACCTACAAAACACTTGGAAAAGCAAGCCAGAAAATAGAGGTGAACTTTACCTGTGAAAGAGTTCAAAAGCCAGCACAACTTAGAGACAGTATCTAAAGAATACAGTGAAGTTGTCAGTCTGAAGTACCCACCACTGATAGACCTTATCTCATGCCAGCCCCCCACTTTTTGCTGAGCAAAAAGCATAATGTCTTGTTAATAATGAATAGCCCTACGTCTCCTGTACTTAACGTTGGAGCTCTGAGCAGATCCACAACACTTCATAAATTATCTATTGCAGCTGATTCAGGGCCCGCCGGGAGTGTTCTTGCAGCGAGCATCTTGCTCAGCTGTAATGGAATCATACCATTAATGCAATTTCAATTAGAAATTCATTATAGCACACAGGTGCCTAAGCAAACAGCCTACAGGAAGCCTCCCCCAGGGACACATATCTTGGGCAAAGGTGTATAAGTGGGAGAGTTTCCAACAGGTCATAAAATCGCAGCAAAAAGCTGACAAAGAAGCAAGCAAACTACCTTACTAGAGTGGAAGAAGGAATGTGCTAGTAATGAAAAAAGTGGTCTTTATTTTCTCATAGCTGCTTCCAAACGTCCACCTTTTCGGCCTATGACGTGGAGAATTCTCCCATGCTTCATCCAAGAATCACCTCAAATTCTTTACTGATATGGAAAAAGCAGATCTTATCAGCCTTCAGGGCTAATTCCCTACCAGGGAATGATAGTCAATGAGAGAAAATCCTTTTCTCTTTCAAAATCTGCTTATCTTTCACCCATGTTACAAATACTCCCAGTCTCTTTGCCTGGCCAACACTAAGAAGCATCAGAGTTCCTGAAGAAGGAAGAAGTGCTCATCTCCATAGTTAGTCCTGGAGCAGCAGTCCCAACTCACAGAGATCTGGTACCATCAGTAGGTGTCTGAAGGGGGACTTCCATGTCAGCTCTCTAGCCAAACGCAACCCTTGGAGTCTTTGAGGCAATGCAAGACTCTGTGCTGCACAGTGTTAATATCTCATTTAAATCTACATTAGGATAAACTTTTTCAGTCTACTGCACAAGACGCGGTTACATACCCAGGCTGACCTGCAAGGACCCTCTCTCCAAAGGTGCTGATATAATTCAGGAGAAAGAAGAGAGCAGGGACTCTAATCAGTTCTTGCTCTCTGTGGGACTGCCAGTGAGGCACCTAATTAACGTCAGCCATGGTCGGTGTTTTTCTGAACTGAATAAAAGATCTGATCATTTATTTCATGCAAGGCCTACTAAGAAATATCAGACACTAATAACTGCCCATCACCACTGAGCTGAACTGTATTAGAAATGGCAAGTTACAGATAAAAGGCTCCCAATCTCCTCTGCTGTCCTGCCTCCTGCTGACCATCTTCATTAATAATTTCTTACAATATTACTGGTGAAGATATGAACTAGGCTGAACTCACACAATGCTAACACTGGCCTTCAAGAAGCATTGCCAATGCCTACATGCATCATCTCAATGACACAGCAAGAAACCTCGGGCCTGGGTCCATGAGCCTCAGCCTTTCTTCTCTCACTTGTCTATGTCAGTCACTATCTTGGAAACTTCCAATCACAAATTAAGATTTCACAGGATGAGGTCAAAGTCAGGGTCCTAATCTTAGGGCCACTAACCACTCATATCCTCTATAAATTAGCTCGGAGTCTTTTCCTAGGGGGCATTCAGTACTCATGGACAAAGGTGTGAGCAGTTCCACATGATCATGACTGGCACCACTCTCAAACTCGGCACTTTTCTGCTCAGCACACACAGAACAAAATGGTGATGTGATTTTCTAGCACTGTTGACTACATCTGCAGCTTGCGGTAATGATGCCAGCTCACACATGTGCAATGTCCCAGCGTAAGAGGGACTTTGCCCTTCCAGTTTCCTTTTCACCACTTTGTTCAACTTCTCATCTTACCAATGCTATAAGGTGCAGCTTCCTTACCAAAAGCCAAGAAACAGCAAGACCCGAGACACTCCTTTCATATATAGCAATGGGATGAGATTTACTGTAGTTATTCAGGCCTCAGAGTCTGTGCACCCTTCACAGACTTGCAGGTAACTGATCTGGTAAAATATGTCAGTTGAAACTAACAGTCAAAGCTGACACTTCACATCACCTTCATAACCCAAGGATCAAAAACGACAAGCTGACTAGACAGGAACAAAGCCCCAAGTTTCTCACTGTCATCCCCGTCTACTTACGAAAAAACAAGAATAGGCTCTGAAACCAGAAGAGCATCTTGGCCAGTATGACTCTTGCCCCAGATTGTCAAAAACTCAGATAAGAAGGATAATACGGTACACAGCCCCACCATATATTAATTGAGGGACATCAATAAAGATGTTGAGAGACAGTCAAGGAAAAGGATATTTTTAAAGGTCAGCCTGCCTATTTTCCCTGCATAGCAAATCTAAGCCAAATGGCTTGTTTTCTTAATAGTTTTTCATCCATCACTTAAAAGTAATAATCCAAGGGTGCATGAACTACAAGAATACCACTGTCTAGATACTGCTGTCCTGATGGATGGTGCTTCTGCCACCATTACCCCTGTTAAGAAGTAACCTGAGTAGACATCTCATGAATTTCTCCTCCACAACCAAAGCAAAGGAGCAAAATACTTTCAGCCTGAAGTTGCTCCATCCAGATTCTTGTCACTGTAAGTTATCTGGAGCCTGGTTCCCAAAAGCAGAAGAGCATGGAGAGACAAGGTGGCTGATGTTCAAGATGCCAGGGATAATTAAATGCTACCTCAGTATGTGACTCGACCATCACGTTGAGCAACTGCAGTATTCAGACCCTCTTGAGAAGGCAGAATGATAGAACTCACAGACCTCTCACTGCTCCAGAAATTACTTGTATATTAAAGAGCTGCAGGATATCACATGCCATCTCTCACACCTCTGCAAGATGAGATATGTTTGTGACAACACTCAGAAACCACTAAGCACATAGTAAATCACCTCCTTCCTCAATTGCTGGTGGCATCTTAGATATACATAAACTGCATTCCCAAACTACATATTTCATCCATATGATGGTTCTCTTTGAACTTAGTCTCTTAGCATACAAGAGTCACAGCCAAAGACCCGACACTTTAATATGGACTGTTAACTGCTTTGTGTCTTTTCCACACGTAGATCAGATGTACACTGGCCATTTCTACAGTTGTGCTGCTATTTCCTCTTTGAATGTACACAGGGGAAGACGCCTCTCCTAGTTTGTATGTTCTGCAGTGCAGGTAGTCCCAAATCCTGCCATCAGCACCAGTGTTGCAGGAGTCCAAAGGGGGTGCACTAGAGTAAAGTAATCTCTCAGTAATCTCACATGCAGAATGAGAGGTGCTTCTGACAATGCATCCTGCTGGCCCTTAAGGGATAAATCATGTGCAAAGGGCTAAATTTAATTAGAAGGCTTCCCATTTTAATACTACCAAAGGACTAAAATAATTGGAAAAAGCAGGCAAGCTGTGCACCCTTGAGGCTTGATGAGCAGCACAGGGTAAGTGAAAGGGATACAGCCCAGGTGAGATGGAAAATTCCACTGGTTCTCAGCCGCTTTGTACTTAACCTCAAATATTTTGCAGACTGTTAATTTAATCTGCAACCCTCCCCCAGCTAACCTCGAGGCTCAAGAAGGGCTGAGGTTATCACCTAATTTCCGAAACTGCTCATGGAGGGAAACAGCTGGAATTGTCCAGCTGTTCCCCCAAATAAAGAAAAAGAATGAAAAGGAAGTCCTGTGAGAACATGTGAGGACTTTGCAAGTCCTGAGGGCAACTGAGGAGGACAAGGCTCTTCTGAAAGAAATGCCTTTAAAAGAAGTTTGTTGTGAAGTGAAAAAGGTTGGGAGGGATGAGCCTGCCTGTTTTTCTCCGCACTAGAGAGGTGATGGGAGGCCCAGAGGACGTGTCAGGGATGTGAACAGGGCAGAGACGGCAGCAGTGGCTCAGGCTGCGCTCACAGCTGGAACACTGAGAGCTTTGCAGGAGGCTGCCCATGATGGCCAGTACATCACACCAGCATCCAGAAATTAAAGGGCTTCATTTGTTGATCCAGAATACTATAAACTAAATGTGGAGTTGAGCTAGTATCTAGCATAAGTGTCCTAGGAGCTAGGACTATTGTTTAAAACTTGGCATTATTTCTTCATATTGCAGTTGTGCTCAGAGACATTGTATTTAGTGCTGTACAATCCAAGAATGAAAGGAAAAGATGGTTTCAACGAAGTGTCCTGGCAAATCAGATATTGATCAAGCCTGACTCTGTTCATTCACTCAACTGAGATATTTCAGGTCTCTATACATTCTACTATTCCAGTCCAACCTGTGACCAGTGAGCTGAGGTCACTGTGAGCTGAAGCTCTCCCAGCGTTCCTGTTTTGGCTTGTTGGAGATGCAGTTCTGAACTCTCTTGTTGCTCTTCCAGTTCAAAACCTCACTGCAGTAAAAGCTCTAGCAAAGTTGTGTGAACTAGTTTGCAGGAGAGTTTGCACCAGCAGGGGCAGTTTGAGAGCATCAGATAAACTCTGTTGACACGACCTTGTCAAAACCTAATCCCAAAGCTCCAGAGGCGAAATGCTACTTCACACATCCACAGCCTCTCTGCCTGCTCAGTGTTCCAAGGCATTTTTGGGTTTGGCAAGGGGAGGCTTATACCTTCTGTTTCTGATGGCTGCTGAATGGGGCTGCGCTTTGGCCCATATGTGTCTGAAACGAGAGAGGAGAAAGCAGCCCAAGAGCAAGGAAAGACCCATTTTCCCTTGCTCTGAACAATTTATGAGGCAGCTTGTTGCACCAGACTATTGTATTTCTGACAGATTAAAGTGGCATTTGAATGGTTCCAAACACTTTCAGGAAAGCTTTACAGTTTCACAGAAAAATATTTTGCTCCATCCAAGCTCTCATAATTCTCTCTGCCTTTAGATGCTTATGTCATTTTTCCCTTAACCAACAATATGTTTCTTTTGGAAGCAAGTTTTTAACAGACAAATCTTGCACAAGAAAAATCCCAAATTACTATTCAGAGGAATTACAAATAGATTCAATTCCAGGGAGAGCGTATTATTCCAAAAGAAAGTAGTGAGCCTTTCTTGTCAAGAGCAGAGTTTAAGTAATACCAGCTAAAAGGACAGCAAGGAGTCTTTAACAAAAAATGTGGAAAGATTCCTTAATCCTAGAAAACAGATGGAAGAACAGCTCAAAAAACTATCATGGAAAATTTGCCAACATATTAACACTCTCACAAATCATCTAAAGAAGCCAATCCAACTTACAGTATCTGTCTAGTCACACAAAATCCTGTGTAACAGGCAGCAGTGATGTGAGAAACTTGCTTTATTTCTGGTTAAGTAAAATCTACTTTAAGAATCTGTGTGGTAAAATAATTATTATGATTATTCATTGAACAGTTCCAGCTTCTTTGAAAGAAAAAAAAAAAAAGAATTTGAGGAACAAATGGAGCATTTCCCTAAGAAATCAATGCCCTTTCACTGAATCAGAAAATGTTCTCTTAAGTATAAAACTATCCTTTTCATGTTAAGTAGGGGTGTGTTACAGGATCTCTTCAAGCACCCCACAGCACCTGGAAACTGCTATGTCTGTTTGTAAGTCGATTCTCCCCAAGCCACTGACCTTCCATCCCAAGGCAGACCCCAACAGCCTGCAGCATGTCGGGTCAATGTGAGAGTGCTGGGCGCAAGTGTGACATGATCTGATCTCCAGAACAGCAGTGTCCCTCCCGGTAGGATCACTGTTTAGTGAGTGACCCTCTTCCTGGGATAGTTCTAGTGTCCCATAAAGCCCAGTGCATTAGGTTCGCAACAACCCAAAGAAACAGAAAAGTCTGGTGAATGCCAAGATGATCCTGTCCACGTATCCAGCGGTTGCTGGACTAGGACGGGGATATCATTAGAGTTACCTCACTCAGCTCACCACAAGCTAATGATGTGCAGAACGTTCTTTCCTAACAAAGCTGGGACCTGCAAGCAAATGCCTTTGTCTCTGGGAATCTCCTTTACTAGACAAATCTGGGCATTGAACTGCGGGAGGAAAAAGCCTCATCTGCAAGGCAGATGCAAGGTCCTGCTGCTGGAATTTGGGGTTGTTGGAGCATTTCATGCTTAGAGACACAGGCACAGGCCTTAACAGTCACCACGTTCTCCCCACAAACTGCATTGAGCTAAGATTTCTTTCTTAACTAACCTGAAAATGGCAAAATTGAATTTCTAACAAACATGAGGTATTCTTGTATGTATCCAGTAATGTTATATCATAACATTGCCCGCTTTTCCCTTCAGTTTTCACCTCTGCACACTAACATAGACACAGAAATACTTCTAGAAATTCCTGTTACCAGCTGCTACCTTTTGTCTTACTGTTGGTGGCTGTGACAAACAGAAGTCTGAACCAATGTACGTTGTCTATATAAAGGTATATGTTAGAGCTAGTTCTTCACTAAGCTTCATGGCAAAAGCCATGAAGCCTTTTTGCTCTAAGGACAGAAAGAGAGTTTTTGACAGCAAGCCAACTAATGACTGGAGCTGGTTGGAATTTTTCATTCAAAGTTGGTTTTAGCCTGGGTTACTAAGGAAACAAGGCTCAAGAAACCCAGTTCTACTTGGGTCCCTCTGCCATCCCAGCAAAACTTTTGATTTCGATGGCCAAACAAAAGTGAAGTGGGAATTTTGCCCTCAAATGACGCAGGTGCTATGAGTTGCAAAACAAGGCAGCCTGAATACTGAGAAACCCTGTTAGTGGATCCATCCTTTCCAGAAAGAGCTGCAGTGTGAGTCTGGGACTTTGCACCACCAGAGACTCTACATGAGGGAATATTACGAATATCACTGAGGGAAACTCTTTAAAAGCTACTCATATCTTATTGCACATCAGAGAATCCTGTCAATCTTGAGAAAATTACAGAAAACCATGCTTCACTAGTCCAAGGGGCATTTGTTTCATTAGATTGTTTTCCTTAAGTGTAATGTTAACTAAAACAGATTTGCAGAGAATTAGATATTTTTAGCTTTTTTTTTTTTTGATGCTGTGTAACAGATTCTCTTAGGTTATTAGGGCAATATGCAAATATCTTTGTTTAAACAAGCAAACAAGTGATTTTACAAAGTCAGAACTGAAAGTGGTCCCCAGGCTGCTACTCCTCTGCAGTCTCTTTGTAGCAGTTCTTTGGCCTGCTGGAGTTCTACTTTCTCATTATTTTGGAACTAAAGCTGTTTACAGCAGGTCCCTATTTACACAAGTACTTGTTTTTCACCGAGTATAACAGGGCCTGAGGGTGCTATTGTAACAAGGATGATAGGTCTGCAGAAAAAAAATGAGAATATAAAGTCATTTGGAACATTTGGAAAAGAATGCAACGAAACAGTTAGAAAATAGTGTTACTGTTTTCAGCTTCCGAGTGTCTTTGACACATACAGGTACAATTTAGCCCCACCAATGCAGGTAATTCCAACTGCGTTTATTCCCAGTTTTACGTTCAAAAGTGATGCTGCTCCTAGTCTCAGCTGCACTTCAGCCCCATAGCACCAAAACGTTCTGGGCTTGCTGCCATTTCTGTGAACAGCTACAAGTTTGGGCTTTGTATAAAAAACACTACACTGCTCTAACCTTAGAGTGCAAAGACTTGTCTAACAGTCCAGCCTTCAAAGGAATCGTCAGGATATTCTTGCCATCACAGAGTATAAATCATGACACAAAATAGACAATGTGTAGGCTAGTGCTGGAGCTCTGCATGTTTCATAATTGATTTTTAGTCAGTGCAGACACTAGGAGTTGAATTTCTCTGCCTTTTACTGCTCAATCCTCCTCTTGACCTATGCTGGAGATTGACAGATTTGTATTGCACCCACAGCAAAGCACCTCCTGGGAAAGCTGGAGGGGACACAAAGCCCCCTCCTTAGGAATAACCATTTGTGTACATTGTAATGTACACAAATGCCATCTCTTACGAGCACTTATGTCTGTCAATATTTACAGCATGCAATGCTGCCTTTTCATCCATTAGAGGAAAGCCCAACCATCACAAGGATGAGGAGTTTGTCCAGGACTGCTCTGCTAAGAGCTGTCAGGCTGCAACTACCTCCCTTTCAAGTTCTTCCATCTGACAATACCCATCAGTATCACATGACTGTGGGTCTCTGACCTACATCTAGCACTCCTTCTAGAAATTACTTGGTAGAAGAGTATTCAAAACACCAGGAGAGTCACAGGATTTGGAGACAAGCACAGAAAGAAAGATATCCTTGTGATTCATGGCAGCCTAAATTAACTTCTGACATGGGACCTCCCAACTTCAGCAATTTCAGCAGATTTACTTAGAGGCAGGGACAAGGATTAGCAGGTACCCTGGGTCCAGACCATCAATTTGTTTTGGCAGTTACTCACTGGCATTAAAGGCAAGGAATATTCTCCACAGCAAGAAGGAAACATAATGGAAATAACACCTACTTGGCCTACCTGAAAGTTATTTCAAAGGTCAAGTACTGAAGAACCTTGTTAATTTTATGTGATAGAAGGGACTAGATGACAAATCTGATACTGTGAGAGGTTTATCAGTACCCAGAGCAGAGGTCTGTCAGGACAGAACTGAGCAGTTTCGACCTTAGGCCACCCACAGAGCTCGTACAAAATGAGACCGTGCAAGAGAGATCTCTTGCTCTGTCATGGATGCAAGGCCTTCCCAGCCTCTCCAACCTGCCAGACTTTGGCCGTGTTCCATGGATTAATCATTTTGTTTAAAATGATCAGCAACACTCCAACTCTTTCTGCACTGCTTCTTAGTCCTTGCAGCCGCTGTTCCACACAGCACTGCAAACTTTAGCATGCTAAGTGAGAGCAAATACAACAGTAATCCACATGCTTCCCTTCCCCCACTGTGCCCTTAATGGAAGCCACATGAGGAACACGGACATGGTGGAGATCACTGGGAAAGGCAAAGCTACGCAAACAATTAGCTGCCGGTGGCAGGAGACCCTTGCAGCTGCCTCACACCTCTCCTGCCAGGAAGCAGGCC
>JAUBOD010000560.1:7021889-7032975 GCA_032353885.1 Nothura maculosa
TTTAGAGATGACATAATTGCTGAACATAGGGATTTACACATAGAAGAGCATTTAATGGGAGGTGGAAGCAAGCAGGCAGGCTTTTAGGCCTTTCTGACAAAAGTATAAAGTGATCCAATAGTTGGAAGTTGAACAAGATGAATTCTGTCTTATTTAAATGTATTTTCCTGACAGCTGGAACTACAACAGCTTAGCTGTTGAGGTCACCATCTCTTGGAGTCTTTATGACAAGACTGTATATCTTTTAAAAACACACTTAGAGTCTGGCTTCAGAAGAAAAATTACTGAGCTTGCAAAGGGTATGTGCAAGCTGGATATTTCCCTCATGAAGTCAAGATACTTTTGTGGTGTGTTCATCCTTCGCACAGACATGAGATCTGAAACGGGGCTGAAGCCAGAGCAGCACCAGAGAGCACTAATGCCAGAGAATGGTCCAGACTATGCAAGGAACCAGAGCCCTGCTCTTCCCAACAACCTTTGCCCATTTAACCAACAGCTTCACGTCCAAGAGGTCTGTAAGGGTCAATTCACAATGATCAATTGTGAATTACTTGCCCACAATAGGGATCACATCCTCCTCTGAAGCATTTGGCAGCAGCTAGAGAGCAAACTAAATAAGATGGCCTACTGGGCAGACGTTCTGGCAGCTCCTTTATCCTTGGCACGGGCTCATCAGCACACAGGGTGTCCTTAGAGGTCTCCTGTGCATGTATTGACCACAGCTGACCCAACTTAATTTATGAGCTCCTTTGAGATCACAGCCTCACGTACTATGGCTCCAGGCTCTATTGAAATAAATTTTATTAAAATAAATTCCAGCTGCTTGGACAGAGTTAGAGAGATGACAGAAACAAGGCAAACTCCTTCATTCCCCAGGTCATTGAGAAAAGAGAAGAGGAATCTTTACAGGGAATCAAGAAAAGGCAGAGATGGAATTCAATGGACTGAATGGGTGTTAGAAAAGTATTTGGTCAAGGAACAAGCAAATTTAATAAAATGAATCAGGTACAAATGCTTAAGGACACCTGGAACTCAGAGCTAGGTAGTATAGAGGACATACAGACTTAACGCAGAGACAGAGGGTCAGGAAGGCACTTGATAGAATGTGTGATGAAGGTGGGACAAATTTTGATAAATCAGATTTATTTGTGAGGGGTCTTGAATGTGTGTCCCTTTCCTGTTTTGTCTGTTCCCTGGCCTTTGGTCTATTGTGTTTCCTTCCCCAGGATGCCTGTGGGCTCCAAATGGAGAGTTTGAGGGAGCAGCACCAGGATGTACATCACTCTGCACGTTGCTGCCAGCAACCTACACGTTGATTATGGTCCTGTTTGGTGGATACTCTTTTTACCATTGCCAGACTTCTAGGGAATTTTTGAAAGGGTGAAATTTCTAATGAAGCCTGGCAGTCTTGTCCAGCCACAACCAATTTGAGTTGTGGATCTGCTGGAGAGCTCACACCTGATCCTGCGCTCATCTGTGGCGCTGTCAGAACAGCAGCATGGCACAGCGGCCTGCTGCTCTCACCCCACGTATTAGCACAGAAACTACCCTGGGACTTTCACCTTGAGTGTTTAAGAATTCAAACATTGTGGAGAGGAGAAAAAGAAAAAACCCACACAGAATGGCTAACAGTCTTCCCTCAGCGAGGAATTCTGGAGTCTCCTCAACATCGCTACTCGATAGCTCTTCAAATAGCCCTTCTTCCTCCAATGTCTGACACCAAGCAGATGTGACTGGTTTCTTATTCGATGTTTCTAGATCCACACCTAGTCTGGAGTAAAACAAAACCCCAAATCTCATAAACTGGGACCTACTAAGTCAAATGAAGTGGAACCAACACATCTCTAGCATACTCAGCAAAGCAAAAATAATTCCCACATAATCACGTGAATAGGGAGTAAGTGCAGATCTAACAGTTTCATGACATGCCTTGTCACTATGGAAGGAAGGTGACAGCTCAGAAACAGCAGGTTCTATTGACTGAGAAGGAAAATGACAGTTAAGCACCACTTTCACTTAATAGCAGCTCTATAGCAGGGGGTTAATGTGAATATTGTAACTGAAAGCTGTTACACTCTTCCCTCATTTCAGCATCAACCACTTTTGGCAAGGCTTGTTCAATAGAATAACTTGCTGAGTGAGCCAGAAATGGGGCCTGGGGAACAGCGAGTTTTCAGATCACAAATTTTAAACCATGGAGATGGACTGGTGACAAAGAGGATGGAGCACAGAAATTTCTACATACCATTTTTTCAATCCTATTATCAGCACAGATGTGGTCTACACCCCAACATATGTTTGCAATAAATGTAACACAAAGGAAGTTCCAGATCTTACACAACAGTTGCAACTTGAAAGAATGGGATTAACGGGAGAGCAAGGCAACCATGTGTACTAACTAAGTGGAGCAAAAGCACCTCCTTCCAGAGCCCCCAGGCAGTGGAACACAGAGGTAAGAGCCCTGTGGTGGCCCCTCTATAGCCCAGATCTATGTATAGTTGGATTATCTCTCAATCAGCTGCCAGAGGACTCAGCTCCCAGGTTAGTCTGGTCCAAGTTGAAAGCCTAAGCTATCAATTTAGGCACTTTGGTTATGTTCCCAAAGCTAGAAAGATGAAGCTAACCTATGGAGAACTTGAACTTCCAAAAGAAGGTTCTCAAATGGTTCTTTGAATTTCATCACTCTTTCTTCTGCCCCTATCTCCTCCACTCTCTGCTACAGTTGAAGCCAAGCTAGCCCTAAGGGAGCCTTTGTAATCGAGTTTCACAGAAGCTCCCTGAGCATAAAAGAAAGGGTCTTCTCATTCAGCTGAACTGAAAGCCTGCCAGGATGACTGGTTGCCGAGGAGAAAATATCACATCAGATCAGGCCAGAAGTGAGAAAGCTAAATGCTGATTAGCAAAAAAGAAATTAAACACAGCAGGCAGCTTACTGTGGCCCACAGTGTTCATTTTGTATTTCATATCATTTTTATGAAAAGAGAAGTTATATGAATATGCTTAATGAGAGATTTTGGAAAAGTAACTTCATAAGCTTGATAAACTTGAAGATCTGTCATTTGCTAAAAAATGCTGAAATGTTGCAGAAAATAAAGAATATAAATTACAAATGTTAATAATATATCTACTGATTCATTACTCAGGCAATACAATTAAAATTAGGAAGCATCCATTAGGAGAAGGAGAGCGTTCACATAAATATGCTGTTTTATTTATCACTTATGTTTACATAGTAGACTTAGAAGAACGCTAAATATTTCCTGCACCTGGGATATCAGCTGGAGATCTCTATGGAATTATAAATGAAGAAGGTGCGGGAAGATAGAAGAAACATCTCTTCAGATCTCTATCACCTGTTCTGAGACGTGAACAAAGACAAACAGAACAGCTCTCCAGAAGAGCCGCAGTGCCTCATTACACGTGGGACCAGTAGGAAACAACCAATATCCCTACGGGAATGTTAGTTGGAAAATGACCCTCCAGTTTTTGGCTTAGCTAGATTTTTTCACCAGTGCAGTGAGGTAACTAAACAAAAATCTGTGGAACAAGCTGAATTCTGCAGGTTTACATCTTATCGGAGTTTGCACTCACATTCAAGTCATGAATTTGTTTTGGCAACTGAGTTTATAGATTTATAGGTTTACTACTGTAAATCTATTTATTGCTGTTTTTATTTTTCTTCAACAGGAGAGGAAAGGCTAGCTGCCAGGAAGGAAACCTATAAATCTCTGCATTAGAGAAGGAAAGAGTAAGGTGTTTTACATATACACAAGCTGGACAAAAACCCAAAAATTTAGAGACAAAAGACAAAGGGGTGATAGATTTCTTCTGAGGCTTTTCAGCTACTGAAAATGGAGTAAAAATCTGAGGTGTTGCCTTCATTCCTTTCATTTCAGATTTTATTAATTTTCAAAAAAAAAATGCAATTTTCCATTAAAAATATTATTTCTTTTAAGTGAAAAAGGGATTGCATATTACTGTCATAAAGTAGAAATACAAAGTAAAAACTATGCTGTTTATCTCTTTGGAAAGAGGTAAAGTCTTTCCAAAGTGAGAGAAGCCTTTGGGGATCACCTCATTCTTAGATGCAGCATCTGACCCAAACACTCGCTGCCTGCTGCCCACTACGGATCCTATGGAGAACACAGTCCCCGCAGGGAAAGGGCACCATGGTGCAGCATGTGGCACAAGGCTGCAGAGGGGAGCACGGCAGCAGAACTTGCAAATTTGGAAGGGAAAAAAAAAAGAGGGAGGGGAAGGGGAAGGCTTGGCAGGAGTTGAAAGTAATCTGAAGAGATCCAACCTGTGTGGGAAAGCAGGAAAGCGTAAGATGTGGCAACAGTTATTTAGCTGTTCCCATAAAAGTTTCCATTGGCTATTTGCATTGATTCCTCCTATCCCTGGCTGAGATAAATGGGATAGCCTTATTAATTCCACATTTTTGGATGTCCAAAGCAAACTGGCTTCTCATCTGTTCTTGCTGAGAGGCTGCCTGCATTCTTGGATTGAAGCTGGTGGACAGTATTTGATGTAGCATGCTGAGGGCTTATGACTAGTGTAGCTATTGAAGCTCTGGGAATCTCTCCCACCCTTTTGTGTTTGGAATGGAGCTGGTAAGGAGCAATCTCCAGGGAAAGCACAGATACTTCGGTTTGAAATGATCCATTAAGGAAGTTCATAAAGTCTCTGGTAATAAGTGACGACAAGAAGCAATCAATGGTAATGGAGGCTGGCAGTAGCTTCAGAAGAGGATTGTCTCTTACCTTGGCAAGCACAAGGGAAGCTCCCTCCTCCTTTTTCCCTTAAACCAAAACAACCCCCCTTGGAGCATTTTGGAAGGGAATGCTAGCGCACTGCGATGACAGTGCAGCCTGCCACATGGGCCTGAGGAACCAGTTCCAAGAAAGAAATCCTCATGCACAAAGATCACAGGAATTCAAGCTCCTTTGGTATCAAAGCAACTTCCTCAAAGGTCTTCAAAATTCATTCTCTTTTCCAAGCAAAGACCTTTAAGGGAAGAGAAAAGAGATTCCTGCCAAAGCACCCCACTCTCTGGGATTTTAGGAGAGATCAGAGCATTTCAAGCTGCTATTTCTGCAACTAAATATGGAATAATATGTGATATATAAAACAATGTTGCCTCCACTCTCCTTTTCTCCAAGTCTCTGGTTTATGTTTGAGAAGGGGCTCTTGGGGGGAAAGGAGCAAACATAGCTGAAGGGAGAAATTGCTAAAAGACTATTGCAGGGAGGTTTTTCAAAAGCTGAAAACTGATTCGTCCCAGCATATCACAGTATCATTGACATGAGGCTAGAATCAAATACATCTGTGAGTTATTACCTGGCATACATCTTCCAAGAAGCAGAATCAGCATTTTAGAGTGTTGCAGTACTGTGATATCAGAAAAACATTTCAGATCCTGACTCTTAGCATAGTATCTAGTAAGAGCAAGATTAGCAGCTGAAGACTCTGTTCTGGTGCAATTTCTTCCCAAAGATCAAATCAGCTTCTAGCTGAGGTGAAACCTTAGACCAAGACAATCTTTGCTCTGGTGAGCATTTCATGGGAATCATGTGGGAGCAGGCAGGACAGGTTCTTTAGTGGTTTAAATATAAAACAAGAAACGTGTGGGATCCCAGGAGCAGCTGCAAAGACTGCAGTGCTTGGTTGAGATCTTGCTCCTCCTTTAGTAAAAAGCTGTGAAGTTTACCAAAAGAGACAGACATTTTCCAGACATCATATCCACACA
The DNA here is from genome assembly GCA_032353885.1 of Nothura maculosa. Lineage (NCBI taxonomy): Eukaryota > Metazoa > Chordata > Aves > Tinamiformes > Tinamidae > Nothura > Nothura maculosa. The sequence continues at coordinate 7,027,639 of JAUBOD010000560.1, forward strand.
AAGAGGATACTGAAGGTCTCATTGGGGCCTTAGATTGCCTACTGTCTCTTCCTTCAAAGGCAGCTGCTAGTCCAAGTGTTCATCCCAACAGTGAATACCCTACAGAGTCAACTGATAAATCCATCCCTAATAATGATGCTTTTCAGACCTTAGTTTTAAACCTTATCCAGTGACTACTTTCCACATGAAGCCTAATACATTTTATGAGATCCTCCCTAGCCTCTCATAATCCTACAAATTGGAAATATTTCACCAATTCTCCATTTGGTCTTCTACTAAAATTATTTTGTATCTCTCACAATCCTAGCTTTACCTCAAGCTATCCTTATTTAAGCTTCCATTTGCTTGGACCATTCCCGCCATGTACTTTTGACATATATTGACCCTGATACTGATAAATCAATAAATCCTAATCCTATCCAGACCCTGACTTTGGCACAAAGGCACTAAGCAGTTGCATTTAGGGTACTATCACTTGTGCCTTATTTCAAAGTAGCCTTATGGCTGAGCTCTCACAGGGTTAGGAATAAAATTACTCAAGACCAAGCTGCATTCACAGACACTGGCTGAAATACAAAGGTAGGAATGCAGAATATCCCAGGAATGATCATAGTTCTAGGATCACTGGAGTTTATCAGGCTAAAAGTGCTAGTTCAGACTAGCACTGTAGGGCAGTAATAAAGAAGAGATTTTATTGGAATACCAGAAAATAATGAAGGTTGTTGTGGCAAGAACCCAGTCACTTCACCCTCGTTTGTAGGGAGGCCTATTTCACTGCTCTGTTGACTACAGAGTTCAAACCAGATTTGCAGTTCTGTTTTCAAAATACATGTAAAGAGCTTCACTTTTGTCTCCTTCTTGCAGGTTACCAAAAGTTAGCGGTGCCTGCGTGCCAGAAGGCTCCTCCAAAGCACAGTTACTTTCAAGAACAGAGCCTCAGCAGCCTTTAATTAAAATCAGGATTACAGAGAGGAAGCAACTTGGAATTCCTCTTGATGATGAATCCCAGAAATCTGCACAAGTGGGCAGACTTTCCTTAGTGTGAAAACAAACAAAAATACTGCCATTACACATTGGATCTACCTGTCATGAGAAATTTTTATATTTATAGTATAGACCCAAGCCAGTCAATAGATTGATCTTTCAACCCATCTCATCCCAATCATCTCAAACCAAAACATTATTTTTTTAGTGCCAGAAATTCTTTCCACTGTTCATCACTGCACACCGTGCTCTTAAAAGACTTCTTGTCCAAATTCTTGACAACTCTAAACATGGGTTTAAGTTCAATGACACAACTACTGACACCACCACAACTTCAAGACACTCATAATCTGTCAGTAGTTAGCCCAGTGTAAACAGGTGAGTTTCACAGTATTAACCCAGAGTTTTCAATTTCCTTTGCCTAGATTTTAACCATAATATTTGCTCCACAGTTGTCTTTGTCTTGCTTTACTGATAGAGCTGGCTAGTTTCTGTAATCTGATAAAAGCAGCCCTATGCATTGCAAGTCTTCTGGTATCCTGCGATATGCCTTTTTTTTTTTTTTTAAAAAAAAAAAAAAAAAAAAAAAGCAAAACCTCCCTGCACACTATAAATAAATTCTTCAACTGAAGTATAATTAAGTACACTCAATTTAATGCTGAATTTTATCATGCCCACACAGTAGGACAGGCAGTTAGAAAGTGCTGTTTTAAGAACAGACTAAGGATGGTATTCACGTGGTACAGACAAGCCTGGGAATACTGCAAAGTTCCTACGTGGTTCTGTTGGCAAGAACAGGAGAGACAACAAAGAAGTTCTGCAAGTTTGAGGGAACAAAGGCTTCAGTGAAAAGTGGTTGTCTCAGAGATTTCAGTAGACAGGAGACAGCAGACAAGAATGGCGAATGGCTTGGGGTAGGACATCCTTTCCTACCACACTGTTTACAAGGTGTGAGACAAACAGCAGCATCCTACTCTACCTCTATTTGCACCCCTCTCTGCTACTGCGACGTGGCAGACTCCAGTTCAGCCTGAAATGAATTCAAGAGGAGAGGAGTGGAGATCTCATTACCACTTCGCCTCCCGCTAAAGAGTGAGACAATCTAGCTGTGGTAAAAATAAATAGCGGTATGTAATTACGAGAATCGCCAGACATCTCACTTTATGTCAGACAAGACTGTTGCCTAATAGGAAGCAACATAATCCTGCTGTTGCGCTGCCCAGAGGAGAGAGCGCCTTGAGCTAATTAGTGTCCACTGGAGCCAGGCCCCAATCGCTGGCTTTACAATAGCTGCCTGATCACAGCACACTCTACATCTTCCCATCACACTCTACATCTTCCCATCACAGCCCAGCTAGCACGAGCAGCTTCTTCAGTGCTCTCACAACATGCGAGCTCTGCACTGCCACCACAGGGGTATCCAGAGAAGGTGACAAGGAAATGAGGGAGGATTCCCCTCCTGAGTACAGCTGCATCTTTGCCCCCAGGAGGACGGCTTCCTGGCCCAGCTTGCCCCCGACAGCACCAGGGCAAACTCTGCAAGCAAGGCAATGAGCTGAGACTACCAGCATCCCACTACTATGGCAGTCCCAACACATGGGCTTCAGCAGCCAAACTTTCTCGCAAGTCTGGATACTTTATTAGCTGGGCAGGAACTTCTGGGGCCCTCAGGAGGAGGCAGGAAGCATGAGAAACACTGCTCCAACCAGGGTGTTATGGAAGACTGTTTACACACACACCTGTGGTGAGGCACAGATGTATTCAAGAGGCAACACTAGCGACCCAGCAGCCTGTTTTATAAACAGCAGGTTTCCATCTGATCCTCAAATGAAGGGGAAAGGCAGAAAGCCGCTTATGAATAAGAGCATCATGGTTGGTGCATTCCTCACTGGCGCCTTGTGCAAACACCCTCCCTGTGCCAGCACGTCCCCCTGGGGCACAGGGCAGCCACCTGCCCCTCCACACCCCCAGCAGAAACCAACGCAGACCTTGGCACGCTGGAAACCAGCCACCACAAGCACACTGGCCTCAGCAGCCACGGGGACAGCTCACCCTGCTGCCCTTCATGGGGCCAGATCAGAGCTGCATTCGTTCACCCAGCACACAGACCTACCTGGCCAGGCCGGTACCGTCACCGTGTGTTCCCCAAGAAGGCAGCTCAGTCAGCAGTCTGGGATCTCCATGGGGCTCCTTCAGCCTTGGCTTCAGCACCAGCAGGGCCTCACAGGACAGAGATACACGATCTCCTCCACCTCACTGTGCTCGCAGGAGAGCAGATGTAATGGTGGCAGAGAGGCCAAAGTGGCTAATGCAACTCTACCAGAAGGCCAACATGTGAAAAAGGAGCCTGACCCCTGGTAACCAGGCTTTAATTAGAGCACAAATTACAGCCAAGCCCCTGTTCTTCCACGTGACCATTCTGATTTGCTGAGGCAAATGGGCAACGAGGATCACCTGGAGATAAACTGCCACCTTCCCACTCTGCTCCTGGGGGAACCCAGCTGGCCTGGAAGCTCTTTGTCCTTGCCCAGCTGCACCCCAGCACGTTTCAAGAAACAGCAGCAAGTTTTGTGGACCTTGGACCTATTCAGTAGTCTCCTTGGGTTTATTTACAGGAATGTGAGCACTGGTTGGCTCTAAGGTCATCTAGGAGACCAAAACCACCCCATTTCCTGAGGACCTAAGCCGTGGAGGGAATCGTGTGTTGCTCAGAAACCGTGGGCCATTTGCAGGCACGCGCTCAAGACCTGCCCGTGTTGCTCTGCTGCTGAGCCCAAAAACCTTCCATACACTTGTAGACAGCAGTGCTAGCATGTTTGCACTGTAAAATAAATAAAAAAGCTATATTGCTGAATGCTGTGAGCAACATGTCATGCATGCAGGTTGGTGGGACATGACTTTTTAGAATCACCATATTAAAATTGCTTTTCCTGCTTATAATAGCCTTTTGCCATCTCCTAATCTTACATATTGCTTGGAAAATTTACTTCTAAGAAGGCTGAGAAAACAGAGAAACCAGGAGTCAGCTTTGTTTGCACTTAAGTTTCTGCTGTAATACTGACCTACCATCTATTTTAGATTTGGAAATGGAATTCCCTATCCTTTTCCCTTCTCCAGTTGAGCAAACATCCAATTAAACATTTTCACTGGGGATAACATGCGACATTCAGATAAACAGTGTCATGGTTCAACACACACAGCTGGGTTTGCCTCACAGGGGATTTCAGGTGAGGATTTCCCAGCTATTTCCCTGTTTTAAAATGTTAACATAGCTTCCTTGGAAACTTCATGCATCAGATATACAGTATGCATTTTAAAAAAAATAGTTGTTTTATTTTTAGGCAGAGTATGTTCAAAGCACTCCTGAAAATCGCTCTACAATAAAACTCTTCAATTTAAATTCAAGGAGAAATACTATTGATAAATTCTTAATACAGAGCTGAGCACTGCCCCATGGCCTTTCCACACACAGTTTCCAGAACTTCATGTGTTACACCCTTCCCAGAAGTGAATTACTAGACAAGACTTTGGAGGTTGAAGCTTTTCACAGGATGCTGAGTGGGCAGCATCCTGTGAAATACACAGTCTGGCCTGCAGCTTCGGATGCAGTAGGGAAGAACAAGGACAACCCCTAATAGTGGATGCCAAGGGAAGGAATAATGACAACATAAAAACAGGGTGTGCACAGACTAACGCTTCCCCTGACAGACCTTCCCAGCTTCCTGCAAACCATGGCTAAAGGATTTCCTCAAGCAGAATTGCATCTGCCTTTGGATGTATAATAACCCTTGATAGATTTTTCTCTCAAAATCTTACCTAATCCCTTTTTGGATGCATTTACTTTTAGTATTTGCAGCATTTCATGGTACTTCCACTGTGTCTCCTTGACCTCGGATCACTTTCAGGGGGAGATTTCAATTCACTATCCCATTTACTCTGAGAAACCTCAAACACCAACATTTTAATAGCTTCAACAGAGAAAAGATAGCAGAGGAGGAAGAGGTACTTCCGTGATGTTTCTGAATTATGGATCAACAAGATTCCTTGCTGCCCTAGGAGGTGACATTATCTACTTTCCACTTTCTTGAGAGCATCTGATAAAGGCACAACACTGGAAGAGAGGGAGAGGAAAGGCAAGAGGTTGTCACATAGTTCCTGTATGTCCTGCCATTACTTCATATATACCACAGAGCTCTTGACTCACTGCTGCTTTGCATACTGCTTAAAACTAAAAGACTTAGAACTGTTTTTAGGGTCTAGATGAATCATAAAAAAAAAAAAAAAGACAGCCCTAAATTGCTTCTTCCAGGGAAATGGTGCGTCAGAGTGGGCCTGGTTTGCATGACGTTTGTT
>JAUBOD010000560.1:7043524-7054206 GCA_032353885.1 Nothura maculosa
AAAAAAGCAATAAACATAATCAACATGTGCAATGCAGAATGAGTTTGAGGTAAAATCCCTCTCCATGGCCAGATGGCATGTGCTGAGATTTTTTTTTTCCTAGGCAGAACTAAACCAAACAAATCCAGCCTAGATCTAGTGATGCATGTAGCCTGCTGCTCTATGGGAAGGCAGTTACTCTAGAGTAAGAGTTAACTCTTGGTTCCCGTTTCCTCTATCAATAACTTTCTTCTCAAGAATACTGAGCACAAGGGAAACCACCACTTGAGTTCCTCAAAAGATGAGGCTAGGAATGACTTTTCCCCCTCAGTGACTGCAGCAAAACATTTGGAGTGTTAGTGGGAAGCATATTTGAACATCAGAGCAATCACACAACTCCTCAAACCAAAATAGCAGGGTAAATAAGTTTCCCTGTCAAGAAACCCATGAAGTCATGGGTCAGTACACGTTATAGAGCATGGAGGTCAAGCGGATACCACAGAAGAGAAACTTGGCATGGCCACCAAAACCAAAAATCACCTGTTAGGCTCTAGTGAAACAGAGGGGAGAGGAAAGAGAAAGGAAGAAACTCACACCACAATGAACAAAACACATAGAACAACAACCACACACAGCCCCAGCCAGCCAACCCACCCCACACAAGCTAAGGAGAGATTGAAAGATAGTAGAAAGTGGCACCAAGCACAAACTAGACCTGTTCTGAAATACAACACAGCTGCAGCTCTGGCTGCTCCACCTTGGGAAGGCAGCAGGCAGAGCTGGGGGCACACACAGGGCCTGCAGCTCCGCGGCTACATAGCGCGAGGGCTGATGCACCCAGCCAGCCCGTGCACAGAAGGGCCACCAACCTGGCAAACAAAGGGGAAGCCGTGTGGAAACGGGGGCCCTGCTGGGTTATCACAGAGGGAACAATTGCTGCCTGCCCCAGGACAGGAGCAGGACCAGGGGCAGGACCAGCACCAGCTGAAGGACGAGAGCAGCTTACGCGCTCGCAGGCGACGCATCTCTGACCTCACAGAATGAGGGAGATTTGGGTCCAAAATCTCAGCCCTTGTGGTTAATCTCCCAGCACAGCTGAGGCCCCTCTGCCGCTCTCGGATGGGATGAGTCACTGCCTGCTCCTGTAAGCAACTGGGTTTTCTGATTTACAGCTGTTGGAAAGTTCCCTTTTTCACAAGGCATTGACCTGCCTCTCCCAACTCTTGCAACTGCTGCTTCTGTACCAAGGCACCAAGCACTGCATGTCTCAACTGCTCACTGACAGACTTGTGAAACTTAGGCCTATCAGGAAGTCCCACCCCCTCACCCCAATTCCTTTTGCAGAGCATTTACCCCATTTCTCAGTTTGGCAAGAGGCACAAGTTACCACCCCAGCAGGCCTCTTCCTCCCACCTCCATCGGAAGTTCTTCTTGGCCATCCTGGGCACAGGGACAGCTATCATCAGAGGAGGTCAGAGATCTGCCACCAGGCTGCAGGAGGGGCAGCAGGGACACCCTGCATGCCACCCCTGTGCCTGGTGCTACGGCAGGTTTCAGACACACTCTCAGTCTGCACTGAGCACCAGCAGCTCTTCCTCGTGGGGAAGCTGCCGCTCGGCTCGCTGCAGGCAGCGAGGTCAGGCCAGACAGATGGCAGCCCTGTGATCTTTCCTCTCATGATGGCCAGCTCTTCCCCCTTTAATTACTTAGCTTCCCCCTTTTCCTTCCTTTCAAATCAAGGCAACTTGACCTGGTTCTCACTAACAAGATTGGCCTTGGCTGCTGCCATAAGCCTTTTAAGTTCCTCGCCCTCAGGCCTCCCGCACAGCACTGCTGTGCATGGATGCAGGGAGCCGAGGAGAGCTGGGCTTCCCTTGCCCTGGGCCCATGTGGCCTCTCAGCTAGCAGCCCCACAGAGCCAAGGGGCACTTCTGCAAGAGGCCCTAGCAGAGATGCTCTTCAGGAGCCACACGGCAAGGGGAGACAGGGCCTCGGGCAGGCACCACAAGCAGAGCTCTAGAAGGAGGCTAAAGCTTTGCGCTTCTTCTGTGCTCACACAAGAAGAATAGGCAGGAGGTCCTACAAACAGGCTCAGTTCTATATTTAACATATGGTTAAATTAATAAAAGTTAGATATCTTTAAGCTTTCAGAAGGTAACTGGAGAAAAAGATTAAACAATGTACAGGACTGGAGAAGAGCTGCAAAGGCAGCTTGTTGAGGGGCTGAAGGAGTCACCCAAGGGGAGATCACAGACCCCTGCAGCCAAAGGGCCAGTGCTGCATCTGTCACTCACTCGAGGAGCAGCTACAGGAGAGGCTACGGGAACTCAGCCCAGCTTCCCGTAGCCTTCCTGCCTTCTCCCACTGAGGATCTGTGCACAGGGAACTGCTGGCTGTGCTTCAGGCTCCTGTGTGTCAGAGCACAGGGCACCCAGGGTGGGGAGGTGCGACCCCCACCTCCACATCTGCAGCATTGGGACTCAGCCTGGACACCAGTGCTCAGGGGGACTGCCAGAAAGCAGCAGGGCTGTCAGGCTCCCTTTCACATGCATTTCTGGAAAAAGGGAGCCAGGGGAAAGCTAAAGACTGGAGGCCAGAGTGTCTTTGATTCCAGTCTTGGTCACAAAATGAATCATTCCAGCTTGCTCCACTGTCAAACACTGCAGCTAGCTTGTCCCTCTGGGACTCGAGCTCCATCAGTCTCCCTTGTGTTTATTGGCATCCAGCCTGCACATGAAAACAGATTCAGTGGGAGGGGACCCTCATCCCCCAGTCACTTCAGATCCTCAACTAATGCACAGTGCGTAGCCCCAGGCAAGTGGCTGCATGCTCACCCAGCTTGCCACAAACAACGGGCAGCAAGTAGGGCAATTCCCAAGAGATCACTGCTCTCCTTTCACTCAAGGCCTTTAGAGCCAAGCTTCAGAGAACTGCCTGAACTAGGCCAGAAACACATTACTGGGACTCACATGTGCTTAGGATCTTGTGATGCAGGGAGATTAAGTCAAGTCACAACACTCAGCTTGCAAAGCAGAATGGTATCTGCCAGACCTGTGACTATATTTTGTCTTCCTCACAGAACTCCCCAGTCCACCACAAGTTTCAGTAGATAAGAGTTGTACGAAATGGATTTTACACCAACATCCTCCTGGCAGTACTGGGCAATCCCAGTCTCCTGGGGCATTCCTCTAGCAGTGCTCACGAGGCAAAACAGCAGCCTCCCTGCCAGAGACACAGCCTTTTGCTGTTACACTGACCGTTTCAGCAAGTTTCCATGGGTCAAAGGTGGAAAGAGGTTGTGATACTGACTGTAAGCAGCTATCCCAGCAAAAGCTGGAAAGGCAAGGGACACTGGCCAACACATGAATTTGCTCAGTACTTACTGATCAAGAGGAGGCTCAACAGGGAAGAACACAACATTAAGTCTGCCTGCTTGCTGCAGTACAGCAGGACTTCAGTAACAAGCAGAGGAGTGTGTATTGCCCATGCTACACTCCGGATCCAGGAGGACCCACTCCTATCATTCCTTGTTTTACAGCTAGCCAAGTTCCTCAAGACAGAAAAAAGAAATAATGGAGAACACAACGCACACCTAGGGATTGTTTTTCAGTTCTCGGCCTGCTTCCCTGTTCTCTGAACTTCTCTGGGTGACGTGCATCAAGTGAAGCAGAGCGACATTCACAGGATCACTGAAGCGCAGCCACAAACCAGCACGTAGGAGATTTCAACAGCCAAGACCTTCTTGAAACAATATTCCTTAATCTTCTGGGCAGGTACTTTGGGATTCCTGAAGCAGAAGAGCTCCCGAGAGGCTTTTCCACTCAGGATTGACCAGGAGCACCTGAAGTTTCAGTTAGGAGGCCCAACACTCCCCTGCCCCTTCTGCTGGCTTGGGAGCAGGGACAAGCTCTGCAGAGATGCTAACCTGACAGACCCCACTGGCTCCAAGAGCTGTGCAAAGTGATCTCCAGATATCCCATGCATTCCCTTGGCTGACACCCAAAGACCTGAAACTTCTAAAAAATAATGACAGAAAAAGAAACCTCACATCTTTATTCTAAAAGCGCTACTTTCTAGAGGAAGGCAAACCTAAAAATAGAAATACTGAAGGAGGTGAACTTCACAGTCCAAAAGGTTGCATTTCTCCATTGGAGGGAAATACCCTTCCCCACACTTCTTCCTCTGCATTAGTCAGATCTGTTTGCTGAGAATCAACAGCCTGTTGGAAACTGTAACCCAGGATTGGATATTGCAGTGCAGAGTTAGTGTGGAATTAATCTCTTCAAGCTGCACTGTGCAACTGCACTCCTAGCAGAGAGATTCACCCAGCTGGTAAATCTTGTCTCTCAGACTGCAGTATGGAACTCACCAGATACTGGGTTATGGTCTGGGGAAAGCTGCACAACTCCCCCATGGAGCATTTTAGGAGCTGGAAATTGAGAGGCAGTCCTACAGCACGGAGCAAGATGGCACAAGGAAGGGGGTCAGTCAGGTAAGAAACATTCAGACTGACAACCTGCCAAGGCAGCAGTGATGGCAACACAGTAATAACCTCCGCTGCATGTCCAAGGGGTGGTTTACAAAGACCAAACTGACCCAAAGTTTTTCAGGAATTTTTACTGTTGCCAGTACCTAAAATAAACCATGTGAAGCAAACAGAGCTTCTCATCCTTTGAGAAGGTGGCATTACTAGGTCTAAGAGATGCATAAGCAGAGAACAGCAAGTAAGAGAGAAAAGGAAGAAACCAGTTATGCCCGAGAATGGCATAACCCAGACTGCATTCTGGAAACTTGAGAGAATTTCCAGGCATTTCCTCCTCCACCCCCATCAACCCTCTGCCACTCAATAGAAAGAAATAGGCCAGGGAAATATAGTTACAAACACTCACCATTTCCTGCTGGAAGTAGATAATCAGCCCAGCAGCCACCTGAGTTATGAGGATCACCAGCAGGCAGGTGAAATACTAGATGCAAAACAAGAGATGAGCACTGTCAAGCTTAAAGGTCTGTGAGATTAAGGACAGGAAAATTCACAAGCATCAGCCAACATCTTCCCCACAGACAAGCTCTGCTAACAAAGTTCTCTCCCCTGTGACTTTTGGCTTCACTTCTGGAGTGCTCACAAGGACAAGCAGCAGCTACAAGCAGGGTCACAGGCTTCCTGGCCAATACACTTCAGTGCTTCTCTCATCTGGTCAACCAGAGGAAGATTCAGGGGAGAGAAACACCTATGTATGTCATTCCAGCTGGGACTTCCTTTCCCACTCCAGTTCCATTCCCAGTCCACTCTGCTCTCAGTGGTGGGGCTCTGTCCATCCCAAGCATACACTAAGAAGTTCCTAATGCATCCATTAGTCAAAATTTGGCACAGACGAATCAACTGCACGTCCTGACATACAGGATGTCCCTAACAGAACCTCTTGTCTACTGCATTTTCCACAAGAGCTGAACCTAGCAGCACAACAGGAAGCTGCCCACTCTTCTTGCTCTCTCTAGCTGTTTTTGATACTTGTCCTTGCAGCACAGACCACAATGCCAACTGGGAAGAGGGGTGAGGCTGCTAAAGGGCCAAGGTCCACTTAGGGCATCCCTCTTCAGTTCAGCAGTCCTTCACAAACTGTTTTCAGGAAAAAGTGTTGCCACTGAGATCCTCACATTTTTCCAAGTCACACTGCTAGTTCATTATCAGTGGTGTCTCAGGATCTACTAATGCACTGTACTGCCTGTTGGGGTAAGTGATGCAAATAGATAAGGACTGGATTGGGGCTGACCTGGCAGATGTAGCCTCCCCAGGAGTCCTGAGCCTACAACCGAATAGATACTCTGCAGGAAACAAATCAGACATTGGATCTAAAGCAAGCATGAATTCTCTTACCAGACCCAAGAGGCAGCGGATTTCATTGACTGCTCCAAGACATCCCAGGAAGCCCATCAGCATGGTGACAGCCCCAACAGCAATGAGGACGTATGCACCAGTCTTCAGGGAGGGAGACGAGGTCTCTGAAAGGGGACAAAAATCAACCACCAACTAAAGCTACATTTGCCATCACCATTTGGTTAACTGCTTACTCATCCACTCATAACGGTCCCCTGTCAGCTATGGGGAGACTACACTGAGGGACATCAACCATGGGGAGAGAAGGCTGCTTCTGGCCCTCTGCTGACAAGGGAAGGCTTCAAAGACAGACACAGAGAATCCAGACAGGACAGGAACTTAGCTGCTTAGTGGATTTTAAACCCTCTCATGGATGCATTTGTATAAGGGAGAATAATGTAAATAAATACACACTAATACATATCACTACAACATATTCACTTCATTATCCTACCTTCAATAAAACATTTTTTCTAATCTTAAAAACTTATTTTGGTTTTTTCATTTTAGCATGGGACCTGCAAACCCAGTGGGGTGCAACATCACACAGCAGCTTCAGCCAATACCAAGCGTGGATTATGCAACGGGCCACTTGCAAGCCAGGGCTAAATGGCTTGTGGCCAGGCAGTCATTATAGGCTATTGCCTGCATGTGACCCCTACAGACAGAAGCTATTTCAGGATCAAAACAGGGATCATGCCCAAGTCTAGCTATTCTTACACATACCCCTAGCTATCCCCTATTCTTTGTGAAATGACTATGCCCTCTCAATCTCAGGTTTTCAGACACATTTAGGTAGCCTTAGTTTTGATGTATGGTGGTCCTCTCAAGTCCTCCTTCCTCAACACCTGATATTGCAAGCAACAGAAGAAAAAACTTTTATATTTGGGTTTGTCACAGGAGCATTTCTTAGGGAAGAAGATTGGAAGGAACAAGCTTTATGGCATAAAAGTTAGACTTACTCCTGTCTAGAAACAGTGATCAGGAACCTCATTAACCACCAGATATTTTTAAACCTGCATATTGCAGAGTACAGGGGAATTCTGGACATCCGGTGATTAATGAAGATAATGTTCCTAGAGTTCAGCTTTTAGCTTCCTGAAAGAAATCCCAGGAGCCCCCTTCCTCTGAGCTGCCCCTCAAACATGTTAAGAGGAAGCAGTGGTTGAACCTGCACTAGTGCTCTCCCTCCACACCCACCTCCATTTTCCTCTCATAGTTGATACCTGGTAGAAGTCACTGAAAGCTCCAAGGCTTTTTTCTCCATGAGAATGTACTCAGAGGAAAGAGACCAACTCAAAACTGGAAGAGTTTACTGCACTGATCAGCTCAGACACTTTAGTCTTGGTTCATTTCCAGGCCCAGATCTCCCTGGCTTAATTTATGTCACAGAAACCAGGATGCCAGGACAGTGCTGTTCCTCCTTGCCCACCAGTTCTGGGACTCTTACTCTGCAGGTTATGCCCTGATGTTGCAAAGCACGTAAAGCAGCAGCAGGCAGTTGGGAGCAGCCCTCTGAGTTCAGGGGCCTTCACAAGCCTATGTTACTCCTTCACCTAAAAGCAACTCAGCCATAACAGGCATTTTTGAGTGCTCGGGCATAGTGCACCCATGATGTTAGGAAGCAGTTGCTTAGTCAGCTTCTCAAAAGGAAAAGGTATTCCCAATTTCAGAGACCATCAAGAAATGACAGTGGCACTAGGAACAGAAATTCTCACGTGCAGTGGATTTTGTCTTGCAAGAGAAAGCTCTGCTGGCAGGAAAACTCCTCCTGTGTTTGCTGCTCCCCGCTCTCCCCTGCGCTGGGCTGGCGGCCAAACAAGCACAAGAGGCGCCTTTGGCGGCCGCTGGAATGCCCCGCTGTGCGGAGCTCCTTCCCACACTGCCAGGGTTACTGAAGCAGAGGGAAGGAGGGCAGGCATGGGAAAGGAAGCAAGGGGGCAGGGAGAAACAGCTGAGGCTGGAAATCTCCAGGAAGGAAGCTACAGCCTCAAGTGCTCAGTTAGCAGAGATTCTGGGTAAAATGGTCAGAGGCAGAGCCAAAACCAGGGACTTAGCACCTCTGAGTGGCAGCAACATCCACGAGCCTGCACCAACAGCTGCAGCACCAGGGGTGGCAAACGGGTTCAGGCTGCTGCACATGGTGCTGCACACAGAGCCCTGCTAAGCTCCCTTTTGGCTCCCTGCATGAAGCACATCTCTGTTCCTGTCCCCATTTCAGGAACCACCAGCCCTTACCAGGCCTCCTGCCCCTGGCATAGGGCAGCAGCAAGCCAGGTGCCCTTGCACAATAAACACCAAGCAGCTGTGCCTGGCATGTCCCGGCCTTCACAGGGTGCCATCCCCACCCCGCATCTTCCAAAGTCCAGCTGGCCAGCACAGATGGGAAGATAAAGCACCTGCAGAATCACTGCAGTTGGGAGCTGGGCTGGGAATGCCATTACTACTCATTCCCTGGGCAAAAGGAGTTGAGGCTGCAAGTGTGTGCACTACTGTCCTGCAGCAACCAGACATCCAAACCAGCAATTATGGAGATAGTGGAAATGAGTGACCCAAGTTGCAGAGCAAAAAAGCCCAGCACAGCAAAGTCAGCTCATCTTCTTGCGGTGGCAAGAGGCCACCTCTGGAATGACTCCGCTGGCTTCTCCTGCCTGCCCAAGGAAAGGGAGGCTGGCCCACTGCTAGCATGGTGACACGGGGCCCTCTGAGGCTCAGGGCAGTCTCCTGTGAAGCCTGTGCCATCCAGGGCATTTCAGAAGCCACTTCACAGCCCCACACCTCCTCCCTCCCACTCTGCATCTGAATTTGCATTCACTACTGCTCGGGAATAAGTATGAACTTCATATTGCCAGTGTAGATAAATCAGTAAAGCCAGGCATGCTCTCCCTTTTGCATTTAAAATATTTAAATTTAATTTTGCTACAAGAGCCTCTTAAGTATCCACTGTAATGATCCATTTCATTAAAGCATTAGGGGGTCCCAAAACAAGATAGTAAAAAGGAAACACATAAGGCAGTGAAAATAAGATGAATTTTCTCATCTTGCACATAAAGGGCATAAAGTATTCTGTACTATTGGATCAAGAGGCAATTCAGAGTGACCCTGGTGTTTTAGGACGAGACTGGGAGAAATCCTCTTTCTCCAGTGTTTCTCCCTCCCACCCTGTCCTTGCTGGAGTCTCTGCTTACACACCAGGTTGCTTTCCTGGCCACACACCCACACAAGAGCTTTGTCACCCCCAAACTACATCATGGTCACACAGCCCCAGACTGCAGTCAGTTCAGGAAAGATGGTGCCTAAGTGTGGTCTTACGTAGAACTGCAATGAAACTGGTTTTGTCGGCCAGAATCCATATTCCAAAACCCAGGATCACAGCACCCAGGATCTGAAAAAAAAAGAAGGAATACATATTACTAGCTTATTAACATACACATGCAAAGTAGGAAGCAGCAACCACCATTCTCTGTACTTCCAGGGAAGAAAACAAGTCATTCTTCTGCTGCTCCCACCCATCTCCTCAGGGCACCCCTCCCAAGTAAACAGGATTAGCATCACTTCAGGAAGGCAGCCCCGGCCAAGTGCACAGGAGCCCCAGGTTGTGCTTGGCAGTTCTTCACACGGAATTTCAGGAGTCCGGGATGTTGTAGCCGAAGGCTGGTTCAAACAGCCTGGCGGGAGCATCTCCTGCTGCCAGAGCCTGGCTGCCTACAGAAGCACAAGGTAACAGTGCTCGGCTTCTGCAAAGACCTGGGCAAGGACAAAGTATCTACTACACATGATTAAAAAGGTCTTTTGAGCAGAGGAAGCCTTGACCATACAGGCCAGGCTGGGAACCAATCGCCAGAGGATTCGGTATCTGGCAGCAGGAACTTTCCCAGGAAGGAAACCTGGGCTTTGCCAGACTGATGTATTGTTAGGGCTCCAAACAACAAATGTGCAAGTTCCCTTGGTACGCAGGTTTCCTTGAAGTGCTTTACACAATGTGCCCCTGCCCAAGTCAGGCCAAGGCACCTCAGCTTGTGCCCCAGCTGTTCAAGGCCTCCAGCAAGGGCTTGAACATCTCATGTGCCCACCAACAAGAAAACCAAGTGCTGTAAAACAGCAGCCATGGTTCCCCTCTCTTACCATGCAGTCTATCTGGGGCATGGAGTGGCACAGCAGTATACTCCTGTGAGCACTCAGAAGAGTCCAGGCACAGAATCAAGACAGTAAGGGACATTCATCCCTCTCTAGTCTTGTTTGGAAGTGGTGCAGGGAAGGCATCCGCATTTTATTTTATGGGTATCCCAGTGTTTTCTGTTGCTCTGAGTTGCTCGTATGCGGGTCATCACTGCCCCAAAGGAGGATCAGAGCCCTGCAGCACTTTAGCAAAGTCACTCTGCTGAGAAGTCTGCAAGTTGTCAGGTTTGACACCAGCAGGGTTTCAGGGAAGGCTGAAGTACTAAAATCAACAAGGGTCAAGAGAAATGGCAGTTCTGAACTTCATTAGATGATGCTCAGGTATTTGGGAGACAAGGGAAACACCAAACCATCACCTGAAGCAAGCTGGCAGGCAGGACAAGCATCATCTGCACTTTGAAAATTTATACTATGCTTCAACCCCTCAAATAAGGACATTTTTCAGAGCTAAGCTAAAGTAACGCTGAAACAAGATGCCTGCAAGCTCTTCTGCCTTGGTGTAACATGCAGTTAGCCCTGGGAACTGTGTTAAACTCACCAGGCAGGTTCCCAGTGCTTGATGACGGACGGACACGACCAAGGTGACTGCTCAAATCACACCACCCGTCTCAGAAGTGACGAGAGGGCAGCAGCAAGAACTGCCCCTTGC
>JAUBOD010000560.1:7076782-7104711 GCA_032353885.1 Nothura maculosa
CGCCGAGCCCGCCCCGCGCCGCCCCAGCCCGGGCCCGGGCCCAGCAGGGGGCTGCGCAGCGCGGGACGGGCCTGTGGGGCGGCCGGGTGCCCCCGACCTGCCCTCTCGGTGGGGTGGGGAGCAGACCCCATGGCCGGTGCTTCCCGCACAAATACCACACCTTAGCTCTCCTCAGGTGACAGTCCCATTCAAGCCCCAGCTCTCCCCTGCCGCTGCCTCCTCTCAGCTTTTTAAAGCCTCAATTCAACACAGGTGCAATTTG
The DNA here is from genome assembly GCA_032353885.1 of Nothura maculosa. Taxonomy (NCBI): domain Eukaryota; kingdom Metazoa; phylum Chordata; class Aves; order Tinamiformes; family Tinamidae; genus Nothura; species Nothura maculosa. The sequence continues at coordinate 7,077,045 of JAUBOD010000560.1, forward strand.
CCCAAACCTGCTGCATCTGCCATGGCTTCCACCTCACCTGAGGCTCCCTTCAAGGGTCACCATGCAGATCAAGGGCATTTTGGTACCTTCATCACAGGTTCGCTGGTGCAAGATACACCCCATGGTGCTCTGCTAAGCACAGGCCATGCCAGTGATCCCCTCCAAGGTCTTTCCAAGGAGCATTTCTGCCGCACATCACCAGCACGGCCACCATGTCCCCAGCTTGACCAGCCATTCCAGCGCTGTGCTGCCGTTTGTAGCAGTGTTGTTTGTTTCTCCTTTGGAGCCACAGCTGCAACACCAATGAGAGCTTTCTGTGGCCTTTCTCGCCTTCTTTGTGAGTCCTTCCCAGAAAAGAGGATGAACAGACAGGTTTAAAAGAAACTAAAGAAATTTGGGCTGAATGGTTCAGCAGTACCTATTAGGAAGAAAGAGGAGGTCCCTCACGCCTCTTTGATGAACAGTGCTCCTCACTCAAGTATTTCCCAAAGCCATGACAAAAGGAGGAGCTGCAAGCTCATACAATTCAAAGCACCAGTTCTCATTTCTGGGGTAGCAAAATCCTGTTTGGCCTCATTGCGGAGAAGTGTTTGTGTTGGCCATCTTGCTCTATGCTTTGTCAAACAAGATGCTTCTCCACCCTCGTTCTGTTCCTGCAAGGTAATTGTTCGCTGTGTCACAAGACCTTGAAGAAAAAATGTTTAAAAGGTCCTTTCTATCCTGTGCTTAACTCATTGCATGCACGTGCCTTTAATTCTTATATTCAGAACCCCTCCAGTCCAAACCTCCCACTGCGGCTCTTAGGGTTTGCAAACAATCCTTGCTCTTTCACATTGCTGTTGACCATAATCCTTCTGCTGTTTTGCAGCAGGAGTTCTCAGCAGCTTTCCTCTGCATTACGTGCAGGTGCCTGACATTCCCCACAGGATGGGGGGAAATTGGGCACGGGGCACATTGGGCCATAGCTGCCTTCGTGTGCCCCTTCTTGAGCAGGGTGACACAGAGGGGCTGTGGCCTGGGCTGGCGTGGAGCACACCCCTTGCACCCCTCCATGGCCATACCCTCCTTGGTGGTATCAGCCGGTTACAGTCAGCTTGGAAAGCACGAGCTGCTCATCTGCAGCTGCTGCGTGGCCTTGGAGAGGGATTGCTGCTTGAAATGCAGGTGATGAAGCCGAGCCGAGAGGATAAGGTGGAAATGAAATGCGTGACTCGCTCTGTGTGCAGCGGCTCTTACACGGGTGGCCGTAACACCCCCATTTCAGTAGCTGTCCACAGCAATGCTGCCAGGCCCACAAACTGCTGCCTTGTAAATTTATAATCTCCTTTTAGTTAGCAGAAGAGTTGTAAGGCTTACAGCTACTCACCTAAGTCCAGGATAAATTTTACCTCAGTTATTTAGGTCAGTTTCTAAATACCCAATTAAAACCTGTCTTGGGGACTAGGACTACACTTGTCTTTCTGGAAATTTGTAGCATTCCAGCATCTCTTTTCAATCAGAATTAACCTTGAGGAAAATAATGCTATTCTCAAAAAAAAAAAAAAAAAAAAGGAAAAAGGGATTCTTTTTTCTTTCCTGTTTCCCTCTCTCTTTTTCTCTCTTTCCCACTCTCTTTAATAAGTTAAACGCACAGTCAGGCTTATGGCAGAGCTTGGCAGCCCAGAGTGTTTGCCCATAAAGGTAAAAGGATCCCTGAGTCAAGTATAGTTGTGTCTGCCTGTCCTCACATACAGTCGGCTTCATCTGTGCTATGGCTACGTATCTGAGCCTACAGGTATCTGAGCACGAAGCTTCTCTATGATGCTTAGAAGAAGTGTCCTATTTTGAGGAAGGAAGTCTGGGCTCAAAATATTCTCCCCGAGGCTTAGTGCAAAGGCTGCTTTTTAAAGAAAATGGTTTTAAAATATAAAGTGATTACAAGTCGCAGTGCAAATGGATTGTTGATGTGCCAGCAGCCTCAGTGCCTGAATGAATTTATGTCAGTGGCTTTCAGGGTAGGATATATGTCAGCAAGAGCAGTGCAGAGGTATATATGCATCAGTGAGTGCATGTATAACTAGCTATGCTTCAGTGCCACTCCGATATGAATCAGTGAGTCTGTAGAAAAGCATTAGGTCTATATCAATGAGTTTCCTGTGAACAGAAGATAGGTTTACAAGAGAGTTTGCAAAGAGCTAAGATTTTATTGGAAAGTCTGAAGTGAATCACTGTCTTCTGAAGGCTTGCAGCAGGGAATTGGCAGGGAAGAGACAGATCTGCAGAGATACTGCAGCTGAACCATGCACAGATGGTAAACTAAAAGCCCAAGTATAAACAGCATCTTTTACAACATACACAGAGGGCTGGATTACACAAAAATGTCTGTAAGAAAACACACAGAATGGAGAAACCCACCATCATGCAGCAAGTAATTCCAAAGACCATTTCAAAGGCAGCCAGATATCAGCCAGTCGGTCATTCCGCCAAGCAATGTGTTATTGCCTTGGGCCATCTTTTCAAACAAAACAACCATTCCCTGTCAAATGAATTCTTACTTACTAGAAGTAATTAATCTCTTTAGCCAACTGAGTGATGGACTCACTGGGTTATTTTGTGTGGATAAACACAAGGAGTCTTTACGCACCAGTTCAAGTCCCTGGGATTCAAGACTGCAAGAAGTCCAGAGCCGTTTGTACACAAGCTTTCCAGAGGCATAGTGGAATAGGAGTGCCTTGCATGACCCTGGCTTTGCGCCTTGCATGAACCTGGCTTTGCTGGGCCTGGAGCACCAGTTGCAGCCTTGCTTGGGGCTGTGACAGGCCACACAATCCCCAGAGCCCTTCTGCTTTGTGATGAGGAACCCAGGTGCTGCAGGAGCAGCTGCTGAAGGGGCAGGGGCAGCAATGCCCTCTCGTCCTGTTGGTAAAACCATGGCTGGCTGCCAGGAGCCCTCCTGCCTGGTGGGATGTCAGCAAGTTCCTGCATGTTCCTGGGCAGGCTCTGCTTCACAGCTCCCCAGGCGGCAGAGATGCAGCTCTTACATAGCAAGCTGCAGGGTACAAGGGGCCAAACTGCTTCCCTCTATCCTCAGACCTCCTCTGAGAAGACAGGGGCTGAGGCTACAGGTAGCTCACCCCATGTCATGTGTATTGGAGCAGGAAACCAGTTCTGCTCTGGTGCCTTCACCTTGTGGCAGTTGGTGAACTAGCTGCTACTGCAGTGTAAAGCAGTCTTAGACTGAATGCTTGCCATTAGGTAAAGCAGAATTTAAGAGGGAAATAGATAAGGATTCTTTATGTCTGCATAATTCATTCCCTTGAAAAGAATCCTTGAATTAGCCACACATTACTAGACTCTGAAGGGGGAAGGATTTCTATTCTGATAGGGTTGTGCATTGAGGGGGTCAGGTGATAGCGTGGCGATCGAGTAGTTAGCAATGCAAACTACCTAACTTTAAAATAATGCACTTAGGAATTTGCTATTATAAGGAGGAAAAACTTCAAAATAGAGCTAAGAATTGCAATATTTGTTCTGTTTAAATTCCAGGCTATAAAAAATATAATCAAGCAACCTATGATCCACAGTTAGTTTCTTTTTAATGACATAACATAAAAAGAATATAAATGCAGGACTGAAGATTGCAGATTTTTTCAACTCTAATATTGGCAAAAGTGCTTTCATAGCACTGTAAGTGGAACTCTCTCCTTGTGTTTGCCGAAAGCTGTAATTTTACTAGCAGAACTATGATGTGAATTAGTCATATACAAAAAATAGTAGCTAAAGTAAAACATAAATAAAGCTGCAGCGGTTGCTTGGGCCTAGGGGCAAGTGGAAAGAAAAGATTTAAAACTGAACTGCAAAAATTAAGCATGAATTCAAAACTAGTTTAATTTTCATTAGGGAAAACAATTGGTTTATTAAAAGGCACAAGTTTAAAGCAGTCTGTTTACAGTCTGTTATCCTCTCTGTTCTCTTTCAGGACTAATTATTTTTAACATTTCTGAGTTATTACTTTGTTTTAGAACCTTTAAGTGAGCAAGTTCCCTTTAGCCAACTGAGTGACTTCTTCTAAGGAGCAGTTGCCCTCCCCTGGCTACCGGGAGAAATGCAGGGAATTGAACATTCCAGCAGAAGGGAGAGCTGGACAAGCCCAAGAGAGCCTGTCCTCCCAGAGCCACTCTTGGGTTTGGACCCTGCGGGAGGCCCTCAAAGCTCTCACTCTTACAGCAGTGATTGAATACCCAAATACAGCATTTTGCAAAACAAAATTGCTTCCCCTCCATGGGACATCCACAAATGTGGCATCCTAGGCACTAACTTAGGGACTTGTGAACTCTAGGTTTTTGCCACCTACTGAGTCTTGGATGCAGGAGAGCATGTCTGCCCTTGAGCTGGGCATTCATCTGACCTGTGGGATACGAAACCTGCTGGAACAAGGTGTATCATCAAGGTTTGCCATCCTGTGTTTCCTAAAATATCTTCCCCCTTCTTTTTTTTTCTTTTTTTTTTTATATTCCCATACTAAAAAAAATCTCAAAAAGTCTTTCATTGAATGTGAGCAGATCACAGATATCTTTGGATTGAGGTGAGACCATGAGGAGATGTCAAACCAGTTTCAAGGAAGCATCCACATAAATAAGGAACTCCTGCCTGTGGTGCTGAGCTCTGTTCAGTATATGGGCATACCTAGGCTAAGGACATCAGTATTGTGACTTGGGGAACCTAATGGAGTTAGCAATTAACCAAATTTTAAATCATCTTTTCAACCTGAGCAGTCAATCTTAGGCAACCTTGTCAATCTTTGGCAAGATGCAATTCAAAGTGCTTTGGCAAGAGCAATTCAAAGTGCTCAGTCCTTTTACATATGCAGAGGTATGGATGAACATCTGAAGAACTTCAACAATATGCTAAGGTTTTCATAGTAGGCACCAAGACCTTCCTTCGTCCTTTTATGCAGGAACACTGCTTGTCCCAGTGTGCTTTCTTCCTTTGGCTAAACAAGGCATCTTGCTTGTGCCTTTTTAAGGAGGCATCTTACCTTAAATCATAACCTCCTGTTCAGAAGGCAGCAAGACTGTCTACCATTCCCCCAGCACCCAAGAAAGGTTTTGTTTCTAAAAGCATCTTGGCACAGTAGGTTCCATTTATAACCTTGCCTTGATCTATTACAAGTTTCAGTGACACTCCAGATTTTATGTCCAGCTTCACATTCAAAGGTTATGAAATTCCAACATCACGAGTTTCCTGCACTTCCACAAGACTGGGGGTTTTTTTTTTTTTTTTTTTTTTTTTTTTTTTGCATATCTTTCCATAGCAGTGTTTTGAGTTAGGCTGACTGGTGCATATGTGTATTTTTCTACACAGTAGGAACAAGGTGCCAGGTCACTGCTTACAAGACCAATTTCCTTCTGAGACCATATCTGGAATTCAAATTTGCATGGATCTGTCCCTGTTGTTCAAGAAGAAAGAACAGAGCTGGCACCAGAGCTGATTTAGTGGAACCGGAAACGATTTCTGTTCCTAAAATAGGAAACCTGGAAATGCAACCCATGAAGAGGAGATAATTGCAGGAAGCCTAGAGACAGGACTGTTCATAGGCTGGGAAAAGTTTCCATTGGACTGGAAACTTGGATTATAGTTTGATATAAGTACCAAGTCAGAGCCAATTTCAAATCTTGCTTTGAAAACAACCTATTTGCCATCTTTGCCACCCTCACTCTTTCTCACTCAGATTACCATGTTTTAATGCCTACATGGGTAGTAAGGCGCCCCAGTACTTCCCTAGTTCATAGAGTTGTGCACGTAAACCTGCAGTGACCCACAAGACAACCGTGGAAGAAGCCAAGTCCTTGAGGCCCACTATGACTGGTCATGTGCCTGTCTCCCCACTTGGTGTCTCTCTTTAGTCTCAAATCTGGGGCTGCATCTCCAGTCCCGCACTGTTCTTGGGGGCTATTGCCTGTTCCCGCTATTTGCACTGTGGAAGTACCCTGAAATTTCAACTGGGCAGCAGAACTCCCCGGCAATTAGCACTGTACGGAACTAACACCATATGAGACACTCTTTCCACCCCAGGTTTCTGTACTTCTAATATATTTTCCCCATTGTTTAAATGTACTCGGGAAATTCCAGTGTTTATTATTGTGTGCTGTTTTCTGACAAAAGTGCAGTGCTCGCTGTCCAGCTTGCTGTGATCTGTGTGACGGAGGAGTGGGGCTGATGTGACTCACTCTCTAGCAAGCGCTAGTCAAGTTTATAGGCATGCAAATGAAATAGAAAGTGCTGCTTTGCTAAGTGCACTAAATGCATTTTTGAAAAGGGCAACTTCAAAGCAATATCAAAAAAATCTAGCCTGCAGTTAGGAGGAACTGTGAAGATTGAGGAGAGTTAAAAAGAAAAATGCAACTCTGTATGAAACTTCTGACTCTTCTCATTGTACTGGAAATATTTTTGTTGAGGAGGGACGTGTTGTGATTTAAGTCATTTTGCACCAGAACCCAACATCCTCTTGCTATGTAAAACTGAACGAAAAGGGGAATCCACAAGTCTGGCTTCCCTTTCAGTTTATATGAAGTGTAAGCCAGTTTCTCAATGACAAAAGCTACGCTGAAACTCCTTCTTTAAAGAATTCAGATGTTTCCTGCTACATGTGGAAAACACTGTCTGTGGCTTACAGCGCAAATGCCTTTATGTGCTTGAATCCCTCCTCCTTCTGGACCTCTTCTGTTTTGCCAGGTCCTCTGAGATTAAATCTCTGAGGGAAAGTGGTCTAGATCTAATGTCTCTGGCAGCTCCCCCAAATAAAAATTGTTTTCTCCAAAGACCTCTCGGTGTCTTGCTTAATTCTCATTTGGAGGAGACCTAAAGACTAGACTCTCAGCTAGTATAAACAAGTAAATTATACCACGTAACAGCAACTGGGGATCTGGAAAATAATATCTACCAATAACTTCTTACTTCATGTGGGTTCTACCCAAATAACTCACTGGCCCTCCTGTGAGAGAACAAAGAGCTGTATATTTTCCTTTTACGATCTGTTTTGCACATAAATGCTCTGCAGCCCTAATACACCTCCACTGAAGCCGGTTTGCAAGGCCTGTGCGTAGCTTATTTTTAAAATCCTCTCAGAATCACAGAGGAATGTGCATCACATTGCGAATCTCCAGCACAAAACAACTGCGCAGCATTCCAGGGTTTCCAAGAGATACAATGACATTTAATTCCTTCTCCCTACCTGTGTGGGGCGAGGGGGACATCCTGGCCCATGGTGGTGGAGGATGAGGCCTTTGATGAGGATGTAAATGCCATCTAGCGGCCACTCGCTCCACACGGCTGGTAGCTCAGATGTGCAGCTTGGGCGGCTTCATCTCATTCCCAGCAGGATTTAACTTGTTTCTGGAAAATAGACAGTTAAGCATGGAGGATTTTTGTGTGAAAATCTCAAGTTATCTTTCTCTCCTGTTCATCACAGAGCATGACAGTGTCTCTGAGGCTCTGGCTAGCGAGCAGGACATGCCACAGCCTAAGTTTCTAATAATCAGCGGATTGAGGTTTCATCCAGTGTCATTTGAATGGACCCTAGAAGGGGGATTTCTGCCACTTCTTGTGCATGAATGTTTTTCTCTTCAGAAGCATTTTCTCCTCTTCCATCTGCACGGTTTTCCACTGTCCACCCCTGATTTCACTCCTGCCCTTTCGGGCTGGACTCAGCAGCTCTCTTCTGTGCCTGATGTTTACACCCTTCTAGGATGGTAGCACTGCAGGGGAGGCTCCAGAGCCGCTATAAACTACTCTTTAGCACTCCTCCTCATGCCCCAAACCAACTAAGGCTGCTATGAAAGGGATGTTAGATGTGGGAAAGCAATTTGCAAGCCTCAGGATCCTGCCTGCCACCAGCAGAGATTCCCTAGTGAGAAGAAGGAGGCAGAGAGGCTACGCGCTCCCGAGACACCCTCCACCAAGCAGGCCTTGAACGATCCCATACATCAGGCCAATATCAAATGCAACCACAGAGAAGGCTTTCCCTTATCTTTCAGGACAATTACCAAGCTATACATCACTCGAGTAGTCTGGGAACTATGGGAGATTGTGGTTTCTGGTATAACAGGAAAATCTTTTCATGGTTAGCGCTGGCAACAAGATTTGTACCCCACCTCCATCTGGGCCAAGCAACGGGTGATCACTCTTGGAGAGAAGAGCTTCTCCTGCTGTCAAAGGGCAAGTTAATAAATAACTGTGTGGGGGTGTGCATTTCAAGGAAAAAAACAAATTTTGTTTTTTTTTTTCATTTCCCCCCAACCATCGTTTTGTCTAGGAGAAGTTACGGGTTTTCTCAGGTCCTCAGAGGGACTGAAAACTGTCCAAAATGTGCTTCAGGAAAGCAATTGCTCAAAGTGAAGCAGTTTTCAGAGTCTGCTCACCATCTGTGCGCCTTTAGGAGATTGTCACACTTTCAGCTGGCTTCATCTGTCTCTCTAATTCCTTGGTTACAGTCAAAACAGTTTTAAAAGGGCTTGGTTCCCACAGTGGGAAAGTAAATGGGCCGCTGCTTGCTAGCATCGCTTCACCCAAGAGCAGCTGACGCCTCATGGAAAGCTTGGAAAAGCAAGCTTCTCTTCTGAGTCAGTTCTGCTGATGCAGCTTCCACTTGGAGCATTTCTTTGCTCCCTTCTGCTTTTGTGTTTGTAAGGCCATTTGTTTGAGAAGGGGAGCCTGCTTTCCTCGAAGGATGCGCTGTTTCTGGTGAGGTCACAAGCATCTGTGGCACTGGTCCACACATCCCGAAATATCTGAACTGGTTGAGTTTCAGGCAGAAGGAGTTTGATACGACAAGCCATAGCTCTCTAGTTTGGCATGTTTTGAATTATTGTTCTCTGTTACATTTTTCACAAAAGTGCCCCAAGCCACTGACAGATGCTGTGTAGCAATAAAGAAATGATCGTCTCCTCAGCAGCTAAAAGGATGCCAACGAGCATGTTACGCAGCTGAGTCATCTTAATGTTGCAATAGTGCTGCCCAACTAGCCACCCTACAAGATTTAACAGGCCTAAACTTTTCAGCTGGGATAATTCATGTCTTGCAGTCTCTCCCAATAAGCTTCAGTAACTAGAAGGGTAAAAAAGAAGAATCCTTTTCATTGCAGAAGACAGCTGATGGTCTCACCACCTAAGGTGCTGACTGTCCCAATATGAATCTTCATTAAATGTGGCAGCCAATGAGCAGGACTTATTTGGGAAAAAACAAGTCCTTTCATTGTTTGAGAGCTTGGAGGAAGGTCTCATAACGCCCCATCATCTACTGCAGACTGTTGGTCAGTAGCTGGATTTCTTGTACAGCCCACAGCAGCTACAAAAGCCCTGGTAAATCCCGCTTAGCCACAGAGTTTCTTGCACAGATGGGATTGTGTTGGGGACTGGCCTGGATGAACAATGCTTGAGGGTTGATTTTGAATGTTCTTGTTGTGTTGCTGGAGGTCTCTGCATTTCTTTGGTGTCAGAATGCTGGTCTTGGGAGTTTAGAGACCTTAGGGCGGGTTTTGCACTCTAACACAGACTTGTTGAGGTATACAGAGGTATATCTGTACCATAGGTTTCATCCAGCTGCTGGGTGGAATTGAAGGGAGAGGGGAGATAACTCCATTGTGAGTAAATGTGCTTTGTTTCCCTGGGATGTTCCAGCCAGCTTATGATGACAAAAACTTCTGCTTTCCCGGTGTTCCACAGAAGAAGGAAAATGAATGCTGATCTACTGATTCTTTAAGAGATCTTATGGGTAGAGCAAGTCTTGGAAATTGATAACTTTATGTTTTTGCTATCAGATAACAGAAAGCAAGAGGTAGGTAAACAGAAAGCAGGGAAAAAAAAAGAAAAAAAAAAGCACAGACGATATATGGAAAATCTCTGAAAGTAAAGAGGAATTGGTTGTACCGGGAGCTGTGAATTGTCAAGAGAACAATCTTGAGTGGTGGCCCAGTATTTCCTGAGGACAACAGCCCAAGCACTGGAATCCAGGCTTCAGGCAAACTATGGGCCCCAACATGTTTCCACAAGCCATAATGAATCCCTTCTGCCATGCATCAACCCTTCAGGTACCACTGAACATACAGAGATATCTTGCATTGCTATGACCTGATCCACAGCACTGGTCTGCAGGAAACCAAGTTTGACTTATTGCAGTCAACAATGGAAAATAAAAGTGTCAGATCAACCAGCTTTCAGAAAGAACCAGAGAAGTGAAAATACCAAAAGTCCTTCAAGGCGCCAAAATGCTTCAGAAAACAAGGAGATCCAAAAGATGGGAAGGGCAAATCTCAAAGATGGAAATGGAAAGCAGTGGAGAAAGATCTGTAGCTAACTAGGGAAACTGGAGAAGAATATCGATCAAAGATGTTAGTGTTGTCAGCTGCTGACAGTTAAACTTTCCTAGCCTGCAACCTCAGGATATAAGTTTTAAGGGGAAAAAAAAGAGAAGGAACTGCAATGAAAAGTGCCAGCTGATTGCTTGAAAATGGGAAGGTCTGAAATTTCTAGAGAAATCCCCCTGAATAGATACATATTTGTAAATCCTATTTGTAAACAGCAGGTTTCACTGCTGTTGCTGAGAAAAAGAGGTAGTCATCCCAGTACTTAGTATCTGTTCTTTCAGCATGTGGTAGCACATATCCCCACTGATTACCCACTTTATGAATTGTCAAGGTTATTTGTGAACTTTTACAGTTGTCAAATTTGTCTGTTGAATTTCAAAGTTATTTTTGGGATCACCTTGCCAGAAGCATCATTTATATATTTTTTTAAGGCTTGATATCAAAAACCAGAGAGCAGCATGTGCCCAGGATTCCAACCCCTATGAGTCTACGGGCAATTTAGGTCATACTAGGAACTGAGGACACTATACATTTTTCTACAGAACTGAAAAGAAAGACATACTGATAGAGTTGAATTCACCACCATGCTCAAGACTGCTTGATCCTTCCTGCTCCAAGGATGACTGCGTGACTGGCAACAGGGAAACAGGCACTTTCCAGTGGCCTTTGGAAGCAGACCGCTTCATCTGGGCAGTGTAGAGGTCCAAGCGGACATTCCTAGCACTGCTTCCCACAAGAGATTTATAGTTTGGCTCTGTGCTGTGGCAAGCTGCTAAATATTCACTCCGGTACAAATTGGTTGGAGGTGAGGCACAGAGCCAGAGCTCCATGAGCAGCCTGCAGGAGGTCTTGTTGACTTTTCATGTGTGCAGCAAAACGATGGCTGAGGAGTCTGCTACCATAAATGTGTTTGTCACATGTGCTGTGTCTAGTAGATGCAGCACCACAAAAACATGGGCTCTGAAAATAGGATCCTGAAAGCAGAGTTGCTTCCTCAGCTGAGAAGGACCATCTCTCTTTTTCATCACCATAAGAAATGGGGACATCCTTTCATTCTTATTTTACTTGTCAGATGTGGGCTCAGACAAAACTGAGAGTGAAAAGACATAGTAAAAAGGAAAATTATGTTTTTGCATGTTCAGCATTTGAGCAGCTTGCATGCTGTAGCCTCACTTGCTCCTTGAAGCTACAGCCTGGACTCTAGCTGGAGGCCGTGCATGTTTGATCTCTTTGCAAATGGCTATCTATTTTTCCACAGAGAAGAGAAAGTAAGCCGTGTGTGCCACTAGCCACCCAAATTCCTTGAATCCTGCTGGCTTTGGAATTGGTATGCTATAGCAACAGAGTACAAGCCCAGCACATGTAGGAGGGCCTGGGTGGGCTTTTAAGCTTTCTAGCACCTTGTTTAAATGTGCTCTACAGGGCTCTGGTGATGGAGGAGAAGACTTTTTTGCTTCTGGTTAAAATCCTGTTGAGGGATGGGTGTTACCAGAGGTCATCACTGCTGATGACTGTTGCCTGCTTGAAAGAAGTGGGTTGATTCCTATCCAAACCTTAGACTCAACAGCACTGAACCCATCACCACATCTGTTCTTAGAGCTGCACAGCCCCTTGCTGGCAGACTCGTAGAGTGCACAGTGCTGAAATATGGTGCAAAGACTGATGACACAGTGTCTTTTGCAGAGATAAAGGGAAGCTGATCCCTTTCATCACTGCTGAAGCAATTGTTTCAGATGTCTTTGCCTTGCTTTTGTTCTGGACGGAGGGCAAGCCCAGGGCCTTGGGCCTGCAGGACAACCTTTACCTGAAGGTAGAGCTTCCTATGGGAGGCATGTGCAATTCCAACTCCCAATTCACTGCAAGGACAGTCCTACACCAGGGCAAATCTGCCTACCTTGGCCCTACTAGAAACTCCGAGTGAGCGAGGATGTCCCAGCCTCTGGCCATCAGGACCTCCCATGAAAGGGCTCTTCAGAAATGTTTCTACTTCTGACTTAAGAGCTACAGCAAAACACAGCCCAGACTAGTGGCACTCACTCCCATCTGAGCCCCACAGTGGCCTTTTTCCTGAATCAGGTCCCAGCCCTGCTGTTCTTCTGCATGCAGTATGGCAGCCAGGAGCGTGGCTACAGAACATCAAAGTTAATTAGAATCCAAAAGCAAATAAATCAATCGATATATTCCAGCCCCCTTAGAAAATCTCTTTATTGGGAACCAACCCAGGCAGGGACTCCCAGGAAGAACTACAGAGAAAAAGATTCTCCAAAGCTGTAATGTTTAAGGTTGTACCACTTGGAGAATAATTATAACCAGCAAAACAATGTTCACATCTCACATTAATATACAGTAATGACTGCAAGCCTGTAGCCAGCTAACCACAGAACTGAGAAGAGACTGTCAACTCTTCTACCCTGCCATAATACAAAGCATCTTGGAAATGCTAACAGCTGCTGCACGCCAGCCTCTTGTCACCCTTCCTTCTTAAAGACACAGAGTAAGGGCTCTTTCATCCTTGCAGTATTGCTTGTACAGGAAATGTTGCCATTGCTGAATTTGTTTTCTCTCTAAACTAAAATTGAAAAACAGTACATTTAGTTTTCAGTGAAGCGGAATTTTAAAATCACTTCAGATATTTAAAAACATTTTGGTTTCCCGTTTTGAAAATGTGTCAAATACCACATTATTCTTTTGACTTCCTTCCTTCATACATTATATTTCCTATTATTTCTACACTAGTCCCAGGTGTGTCTCCTGTGCGTGCCTACCATGCTAGCAGCGATATGCAATGAGACAGTGAAAACAAGAGCATACAAATGAAAAAATAAAGCAAAACAAGATGGTATATTTGAAACTGCAACAACATTTCTAGCAAATGTCTGACCAAGTATCTGAGACGAATGTCAACAGAAGAGCTTATGGAAAAGCAGATCAGGGCTGAACCTTGAATGGAGAGGCAGCATGGCCTGTCAGCTTGTGTGCAGCAGTCGGCCTACCCGACACCAGCAGGAACCCAGTGGCAGTTCAGCCTTATATTGTCCAGTGAGGGACACAGACGTGGTGAGACAAGGACAACAGCAGGACTGTGGACCCAGGCAGGGGTATATGTGGGAGGAGAAAGACATTTTGCAGAAGTGGGTAGGAGAGTAAGAGGAGAGAGCATATTTTGCTTTATGTTCATGCTCAAATTCTGTCTTAATAAAAGCTGTCAAAAAATGGACTTAATGAGATCCTCTTGTATTGAGGTATGTGCAATAATTCAGATATGAGTCTGTTTCAAGATAACACTTTCTGTTGGATCCAGCTATCAGAGAGATGAATCCCCTTTGTAATCCTTGTAAGTGACTTCTGTCTCCATGGCCTCCTGCCAGGCCTGTATCTCCCCTCCTTGGAGGGCCCACCCATCTTAGTATGTATGTGTACTTTTGTTGTTACCTGTAAAAAAAAACGTTCTTGGATACCAAAAATTAGGTTTGAGATGTGAAAGCTTGGCCAGACCTTTGGCACCCCCAAAGAGGTTTGAAAGCAGACGAGATCACTGCAGGATTGTGTAGTGTTTGTTTTGACTAATCCTTAGCTTCTGGTTGACTTCTGGTAGTCTGTAGACACCAGGATGGCTTTACCCTTTGAAGCCTTACTTGGACGGTATTTTTGGTTTCCTGGAAATTACAGTAGACTGGCCAGACCAGGGACAGGGTGACCAGTGGCACTGGAGTGTCTGCTTGAGTTGGGAAGGAAATCCACACTCAACCTCACACCTTCCTCTTGGGCTACCTCTGCTCACCGCTGCAGTCTCCACAGCAGTTCAGCCCTCTGCTCCCCCAGAGGCTATGCTCCCAGTTTAATAACCACAATCGGAAATTAGGATTGTTAGCCTGTGACATGTGGCTTATGGAGAAGATGTCCTAGTGACACTTCTAATATAAATATCTGTTTTATGACCATCTGAGGTTGCAGTGATCTGCATCTGATGACCCCCCCGTAGTCATTTTTCAGTCTTATATTCCATCCATGAGAGACTGTAAAAGACAGGGAGCATCAGCATCAGAGGAAGTTACATTCTTCCCATTCCTCATGCATGTGGGAGCAGGATATCTTGGGATATTTTTTAACTTTTTTTTTTTTCACCCTATTCTAGAAAGATCTCTGTGCATAACTGCAGCATGAAAAGATCTTGCTGCTGAGCTGGAAATAAATAAGTAAATAAATAAATAAATCAGCATGTGAACTGTTACACTTTTTCCTATGTAGTGAGGATACCTGGAGGAAAAGTCCAAGTAGAGAGGCTGTAAATAATTCTGAGATGGTATTGAAGACCCATATCAATATTTGTGCCAACAAATTTAACTCTACAGTTTGTGGAGTTAAATAATAAAACAATGAGAGTGAAAAATAGAAAGCAGTATGAAAACATCTATTTTTCAAATCCCCTTTAAAAATGAAGTAAAAGATAAATAAAATAGAGCAAAATTGTCCTGAATAACATGTTCCACTTAGAGCACTATCACTGCATGTAACATACATTGAAAAGATTGTTATTTTTTTGTTTTTCTGTTGTCATTTGCCAACAGAAAGAGCCTTGTCCATGTCAGTCTGAGCACTAACAAAGGTATGCTTGAGAGGCAGTCTCTACTCTTGATAGTAGAAGAGGTTCAAGTCACCATCTTTATCCATCAGATTGATAAGCAGTCTTTGACAGAACTGGTCAAGGGGTCATATTTTGTCAGAAAACTCTTCAGATACGAACTCTTCCATGGATTGTTTTGACTCTCTCAGTGTGCTCTTTCTGGAAATGCATTGATACACTTCAACACTCAGGTTCTCATGTACAGTTTTAGAAGGTTCCTTTTGCTTGTGTTTTAGAGCTACCAGTGGAATTCATAAGAAAAAGTTGTGTTGGTGCCTTCATGGCTGCTGATGTTTAGCTCATGTCAAGGTTGTAAATTCAGCGTATCCTCCATTGGCTCATGGGAGATTACAGCACCTTCAGTGTTTTGTATTTTTTTGTTTGTTGTTTGTTTGTTTTTAATGATCATGAGTAAATTTAGTAGCAAAGTTACATCAACAGGAAGGGTGCATCATTTTGAAAATGAAGTGCTTCAAAATAGTCAAATCAGCAATGCTAGGCACAGCAGAAAATCAATCAGTCCCCCGGCAAGAGTGTGACATGGGAGCCTGACAGAAAGGAAGCAAAAAAGAGCTTCTTCTGAAATTATCTGGAAGCTTGGGAGTAAACTTCTTCCCTCAAAGAGTAAACATTGAGTAGACATCTGCTTTACCTCCTGGTAAGAAGGTGCTGGGAGAGCCTGATGAGCCCTTGCGATCAAGGGAGAAGAGCTGTGGAGACCAGCCAGCATCTCATAAGAACTGCATGGACGGGAGTATCCGACTTGGCAACCACTTAGGACATTCTTTGGCTCCTCAATAGAGATTAATACAACAGAGGCATTAATGTTTTACTTGAGGGGATAGGCTGCAGGCTGAGGCAACTTTTCCACCTCACTTCAGTTCCTCTGTTCCCTCCGAAGAGACCAAACTTGCTTCATGGCCCAGTGTGAAGCTGTCACCACCAGGCACAGTGAGGCAGCAGCTCCCTCCTGCGCCAGGCTCCTGGCAGCCCCTCAGAGAAGGAAGGAAGGCAACTGAAAGGGAAGAAGTGGCCTGCAAAATTATGCACTCCCTGCGTGATGCTGGGACGCCACCCTTGGAGGTCTGTCAGCAGCTGACATACTTAGGATAATCTTTGTGCTTCTGTAATCTGGTCAAGGGTCAGAAAGCCAAGCGCAGAAGGTGTCATCATCTCCCGAATGGCACCTCACCTTCTTCACTGGGGACAGTCCCCAGCAAAGCAGCTTCAGCTCCGGTGGACAAAGCAGCCCATCACTTTGCTGAAAAAAAACAGAGTTTCTGGGTGTCCTGTGCATTCATGGCACTAGGCAATAGGCAGTGAATCTCATTTATCTTCCAAAAATCTCAGAAAGTCTGGCAACTGCCCCAATACCATCTCGCTCCAACTGAGAACTAAGGAATTTTGCCGCAAGAACCATTAGAAAACCGCCAGAGCTTTCCAAGCCCGCTGCTCCCTTGGGGTGGGGGAGGCAGGGAGAGAGGCTTGTGTTGATTAATATTAGAAGAAACTCCCCTGAAAGAATGATAGATCATGGCTTGGTGACTCCAGAATCTTTTCTTGTTTCTTTCTTTGATGGGAGGAGGGGGAACTGGAAACAAAAGGCCTAAGAAGGGGGGAATGGAGGGAGGGGTGTGTTTTGAAATCTGCTTCCTTTTGGCCACGCTTGAACTTCCAAGAGCCTGGTTTTGAGTGACATCCCTAGGAAATGGGAGAGAAAACTCCATGCTGAGCCGGCTCTCTGCCCAGCAGAGGAAGGAGGAGGCATCTGGCTCCAAGGAGCTGAAATAGATGCCTTTAATGTGTCCGTCATTCGGCATCACAGAGGTGCACTTGGGTTTTTCGGCTGGAGCACTCAGTTCTTATAGGCCTAACAGGGCCTCTTCACCCTCCCCTGGATCAGGTTACCTGGACATTGTACAGTGCTCTGCATCTGCATGGCTCCAGGTGGAGCAGCAGAGGAAGCCTGGAGCACGCTGCTTTGTGTTCATCACCAGTGAAAAAGGGAATGGAGCAGGCTTCCACACCCTAACTTCTCCCTGCCTTCCAGCACAGGAGAGGCCGCAGAGATCCATGACTACCAACCTGTGCACTTCAGAAGCCTCCAGTTCTGAGGTTCAGGTTGGGAAACACACTAATCAGGTTATGCACCCATGCCATGCAGCCGCCCCCCTGCTTGCAGCCTCAGGGACCTGAACTCTGGCACATGTGTGGGGCATATGACAGAGTAGATCATCACAGAAAAAAAATGTGAAAACAACCCTGACAAGTGAGTTCTGTGGCCTGTGTTGCGTGGAGCTGGGATGCAAAGGTGGGAAAGGAGAACTTGAGGGGAAAAGTAAAAGTTTCAGAATTAACTTCATAATCTTCAGGTTGCCCAGCTGCTGCTAAGGCTATAGAGGTGCTCACTAGAGAATTTTTCTGGCATGGAAAAGCTGGAGTGATGCCTGCTGTGTGGGATTTCACAGAAAGTTCACCTGATATTTGTGAATTGGATCTCCGGCTTCAAAAATATCTTCTTGCCTTCCTAATGCCCCTCACACCCATCATCCAGGATGGTGTGATGACCTGTTTGCTCTAGGCCTGTTTGCTCTACAGGCTCTACAGGCTCATCAAGTGTTTATTCTTGCTTTCCCCTTAAGCTCAGTCTTGTATTAAATCCAAGCTAAAGACATGAGCTTTCCCCTGAGACCTTTGATCTTCTAAAAGATTCTTACATCTGCTCTCTAGATTCCTATATCCAAGTTCAGCAATTTCTAAGTAGATGATTTTCCAGATTCTTCCCATCAGATCTTACACCAGTTTAATGATGTGCCCTTTCCTTCTGGTAGGCAGTTTCCCAGTGCTGTCCCTAAACAGTACTTTCTAGCAAACCATTAACATACAACAAGACCAAATCCTTGAGGAAGATTCTGAGTTCTGTCATTTGTAACTAAAACTTTCTTCAGGTTAGAAAGCTATTAGTTCCAGATTATGGAAATAAAACCAGCTGATGGTACAAGATGTTTACACCAATAGTCTCATTTTGTATAGATAAGGCCTGTTGAGGCCCATACCATGAAGGACAAGGTTCTCTGTTAGAGATCAAGTTTGAAAGCAGTAGAGTGGCTTAATGACGCTGTTTTGGAATGATGATGCTGTCATTGAGCTGATCATTTCTCTGTGTCCTTCCTTTCACAACAATTAGGTGGACACAGGCCTGTGTCACAGCCATGGTACCTGGGCTGAGAAGGTGCATGTTATGTTATAGGCATTCACCATTCTTCAGGAGATAAGGGAAAAGTGCATGGATAAAAGGTTTTTTTTTCCTGGTTAGTCAGGGAGGGTTCACATTTAAAGACTAAAATCACTTACACGAAGGAATTCCACAACAAAATGGTGGGAGGCTGATGCAGTTTTTGCCAGTTACACTGTGTTCTGCTCACTGCTCTCCAGATGTTCAGAACTGCTTTGGAGGATAACTTACACCTGGCAGCCAATTCCCCATGGAACCAGCATAGCAGGAAGAGCTACCACAAGCAGGGCCACTGTCCTCTGCCTCTTCTCCCTGCTCAGACAACACACTCATTTTTGTCTCTGTCACCTGGCGTTTATCCTGATGCTCAGTGGCTACGTTTTTGCATATTTTACATAATGCAGCATTAAGCAGATTATTGCCTAATGTACATAGGCAATACCTGCTTATGACCCATCAACAAACCATGTTCATACATTAATCTCCCTAAGTTTGCTGAAACAAGCTCAAAGGCAAGGTTGGCATTTTGTTCTTGGACTTGCCTTCTAACATCATGTCTTCTGTTGTCACTAAGGCCACAGAAAGCCAGCAGGGAAGATTTCTCCTGTCTCAGGAGTTGCAAAGAGTGAAAATTCAACTGGCTGCTGGTCAAAACCCACAGCGAACAGGGCTGGCCCCTTTTCTCCTCTCTCTCTTGAACAGCAGCACATAGGCCAGCTACAGACTTTGCCTTTCTGAAGGCGGCAGTCCCTGGGAAGCCTCACCAGCATGAGCAGGCCGTGCTATATCCCATGGCCTGTCTCCAGCTTCACACACTGCCTGTGATGAATAGCAAGCCTGGGGAAGCCCACGAGGCTTTAGCTTCCAATGTTTTAGCCTTGCCGGCGCACTGAAATCCTGCCCTTACTGTTGAGAGACAGTAAGCTTGCACATGTCCAGATGAGGACTCTACAATGATAGATAATACCAATAAACCCTAGAGCTGTTCCGAGAAGGGGAAGGTGATTTATCCCCAGCCGGACGGCTCGGCTGTGTGGAGCGGAGAGCGGAAATCCTACGGGAGCTTTGGAGCACACATCAAAACTCCATGTCACAGCGTCCGCCACACCCGGGGCGCCAGTTCAAAGCCGTCACGTGCTGCGGCTGGAGACTTAAGGTGCTGCCAAGCTAATGAGCAAATAAAACAATAAATAACCTGAGCGATCATTATGCGTTCCCCTGTCTTGGACCTAGCCTGCACCGGCCCTTGTGAGCAAGCGCTTCTCACACCCAATTATTCATGCTGAACCCCCTCGATCGGAGCCCAGAGCAGGCTCAGCAAACCATTCATCTTTGCAGAGTGGAGCCCTTTCAAGTTTCTCTGCAGCAGCCGTTCTGTTTATTGTTAAGATGAGCGCACAGTTTACATGGACTGTTCTTATTTATCTTTGACTTTTACCTTTTGGGTCATTTCTTTGCACGTCCAGCACTTTCCAGTGCTGTCCTGACCAAATTTTTATTTATACCCTAGGCTTTGCTGTCTGAAACTCTCAAATTCCTAGTGATGGAAAGGCTAGGCAAGCTCCTGACAGGCACTGTTTCCCCAGTAGGACTGAAGTCTCCAAGGCAAATTACTCCTCAGGATGGAGATTTAGGAAACTGATGAAGGGAGGGAATAGGTGGGGGTGTTTATTAGAGGGGAGTGCATGAATAAGTGTTAGCAGCTGAGTTTTGAATGACTTTGAGCTGAGGCTGGACATGCGGCTGTGTTAGAAGACAGTTTGGATGAGTATGTGTTTTAGGCAAAATGAGGATATGTTAGGAATTGCTTGGCTACGATGTTTGCTTTGGAGACTGCCTGAATGCCCAATGAGCACAGAGTAAGTCTAATGTTGTCCCTGATGTGTCAAACACAGCAAGACACGTTTGCATGTAGGTATAATCTTTCCTGCATTCTAAGTCTTCCTCGACAGCCACTATGCTCCCAAATTGCAGAGACCAGGATTCCCTCCAGCCTGCTATCCCAGGCTGTGCTTTGCTGGCCAGTCAGGTCTCCAGTGAAAGCCTCACCTCTGTATTAAAAGAAGGTACAAATTCTGCTGTATTTCAGACCAATTGTGTGAAAGTGACAAAGGAGGGAGACTCTTTCTTCACCCTTGTGGTGATGTACTTTAAAAATGAAGTGTCAGATATTGATTCTCCTTGGAGCGAGGCAGTGGGAATATCTTCTTATAGTATCATTAATTATGGTTGATCGAAAAAGAGATCCCTTATGGCCAGAGGGCCAGAGCCCCTACTGCTGCAAGATGAATTCAGTGAAGTCACCAGACATACCCAATTTACAGGATCTGGAGATCTGCCTCAGGTAACGTGCTCACACGGGAGTAGATGTTAAAATTCAAGGTAAGAAACAAACCTCGACACACAGCGCCGAGACAAGAGAACCTCTCCAGCAAATTAATCACATGCAAAGGCGTGACAGAGTGTGAACTGCCTTGCAACTGTCTCACACATTCACAGACCTCACGGCAAACAGCCAGAGTCAACACAACAAAACCATCCTCCCTCACTGCTGCACTGCTGCCTTCCCAGCCTGCTTGGATGAAACCCAGGTGAAGCACTGCGAAGACTGGCCAGAGAAGGATGGACACCAGGACAGCGTGCAGGAAGCGAGGATATGGAGCTAGGCCCTTGCAAGGGCTTCCCTCCCTCTGACCAGATCACTTCAGCTCCCCTTCCTCGGGCACCACCACGCCCCTGGGGCTGGTCCATTGCACCAACACAGACCAATTCACAGAATTACGAATATTATCTCAGTGATAAGGGTCAGCCTGCAGGTGTTTCTCTTCAGAACAAGCTCAGAAATATGCATGGCCAAGTTCTGCTCTAATTTATATCAATGTAATTCCAATGCAACCCACTGAAGTGGTGCAGTTTCTTCATCAGCCACCATCAGCCACCACACAGCCAAGGAACCAGCGGGAGGACTGCCATGCTTCATAGCCCGTTAGGTCTTCCTGTTTCAAAGGAACTTTGCCAAAATAAACAAAAATCACATATTTAAATTTCTTTCCAAGGGATGAATAGCTGCTGCAAAGATTAAAATGGTAAGTTTTTTGTTTTTTTTTTTTTTTTGTTAAATTACACATTCCTTTTTACTATTTGCTGCCTTCTCTGACCTGGCCAGCAAAATACCTCAGTAAATTTTGCTGTTTCTCCCTACTCACGTTCCCTGAATTTTCCTTCTAGCTCTGCCATCAGTGTCATCAATTATGTTAAGTCGGTGCCTCCTTTTACCTCCGCGCTTTGACCCGTGAAGAAGCAGCAGAGTCTTGGCCTCTCACGTGTCAGCTTGTTACGTGCCAGTGGAGAACTGGGAGCACTTTCAGTGGCTGGCACTAAAGGAAAGTGATGTCTTCACAGAATTAAGAATATTATCTCAGTGATAAGGGTCAGCCTGCAGGTGTTTCTCTTCAGAACAAGCTCAGAAATATTCATGGCCAAATTCTGCTCTAATTTATATCAATGTAATTCCAATGGAACCCACTGAAGTGGTGCAGTTTCTTCATATGGTAGATGGAGAAAGAGCAGGACCTGGGCCCACTGCTAATATGGGAGAAATATTCTAATTAACGGGATCCAGCAGTTGCTCAACCTGAGCAGTCAGCAGTGAGCCCTTGGAGGCAGGGAATGCAATAGCCACAGAGGCTACATCTTTTGAGAGGCCTCCCTGAGCTGCACAGTTAAGTTGTGTTTACGTCTTTCTTCCTTTCCCATGGGATTGGAAAGGGTTAAAAAACCCTGTGATATAGGTCTGTGTTCATGTTGAATCTACACCCATCATATATATATCAGGGTATTGAGGAGGGGGGGTGGTTTACACATGTCACTGGCCATAACTCAGACTTTTATTATAATCGTGACCATATGGTTAATGGGACTTAATAAACCACTGTTGACCTGGACTGTGTGTGCACAAATCTCTTGCTCTCTTTCTTTTTTCCTCACTTGTCTGGACATGCCATGCCAAGCAGCTGCAGTTTAGCGACTCTAAAGCACTGGTTTCAGTGGCCAACAGCTAGCCAATTTGGAAAGAATAAAACCTCAGGCAAGCCACAGTGCCCCACAGACCAGCGGTGACAGTTTTCCTAGGGTGACAGGGCAGCTGCTTTGTGCATCACACAAGCAACAGAAAGCATCTTTGTGAAAATCTGATCAAGGAACACAGAGAAGGTGTTAGGCAAAATTCTGCCCCCAATGCTAAACATTCTAGGTAAAATCCAGCGATAGTCATGGAATTAAATTCATGTTTCTTGTGGCATAAGGGAGAGGAGCATTTAGCGAAGCATTTCAAGGCATCTTTACATTCTGGTTTTGGCAGGCACAAAATCTTCCATTCCAGGGAAATTGGAGGGGAAAAAAAGATTCAGGCCACATTGTCTTCAAGTCCTTATCAAATTTAATTTTAAAGTGACCTAAATGATCCATCTCTTGACACCACAATCTCTACCTAGCCAGGTTTGGTCAGTCCCATGCTACCTTCTCTCTCTGCTTTTGCCCATCTCCCTGCACTGTTAGCTCCTCTGCCCTGATGGGTCTGTTCAGCCACCTCCATCCCCAACAGGGATAACAGCAACCCTCAGCAGCTATGCCTGGATGCCAGCTCACTGGTATCAGTTACTGTGTTTTTATTGCATTCCTCCAAGGAATGCTGCCTCTGACTGACTTTATAGGTGAGAATCAGGAGCTCCTCAGCTCCTGATGGACCTTGGAAAAATGAACAATCCTGAAGCCATAGGTATGGAGGCATGTGGCTAACACATCAGGCTGCACCAGGGTAAAGGTTTGGGTTCATTCTTTTGATCTTGATCGCAAACTTAATGTTTTTATTATTTGATTGGTGTTTTTGTGATTACATACACCTGCCAATAATGATGTCCAGACACACATGTAGGTGGGGTGCTGCTGAAATTAAACTCTCTTCCTTCCCTAAAATGACTGTGTAAACACCAATTCCAGCTCCTTGTGTCATGTTCAGGAATGAGGGCTTCTGGAACTGTATTACCCTTTCTGAGCTGTACATAATAGAAACACTGGAAGCCTGCTCTGCTTTTCTGGGATATATATATATATTTAATCAGTTTGCCTGCTGTATGAAAAGCATATCTTTCAGCCACATTGTGCACTTAGGACTGTGTTTCTTCTGTCCACAGATAGTTCACATGGCTTCATTTAGGACCTGATCCAAGCAATGGTGGTCACAGCTGGAGTCTTTATGCTGTCTTTGATGGATTTTGGAGCAACCTAAGCAGATTTTGGTACATCTTCAATCACGTGGGTAGGTAGCAACTATTACTTTACCAAGAGTTCTTTCAGTTCCTGAAAGTGAAAAGTTTTATTGTGCAACCAATGGCAGTTCTTGGTACTTAGATATCTATAGGAAGCATCAGGTATAGATGGACAGATAGAGTTCACGGTGGCTCGAAAGCATAAGAGCATACATTTCATGAGCAACAGGAAATGCATGGATTGCTTATATTTTGCCTGTCCTTATTTTCATCATAAAAGCTAAAGATCTGTATAATGATTTGGTTTTCAACAAATGAGTTGAGAGAGATGAAACTTTCCTATTATGAGGAACCCAACCTCAGAAACAGAGCCAACACAGCTCCGTCCTACACATTACCCATGAAATACCCTTTCTACACCACCACCATTTCAGCAGTCACATCCCTTTGGCACATTTGTATGACAAGAGATAACAAGTGTAGGCTAGTGAATAACTGTCAAGTAGAGGGTTGGTTTGCAGAGGCAGACACGAACTGTAATCGGTGGTAGAAAGTTGCATGTGACAACACAACTGCTCATGGCACTGGAGCTCACAGTGCCACTGAGCAGTGGCCCCCATCTTGCCCCACTCCATTAAGTCTTCATGAGGTACCTGCAATAGCTGATATGAAAAAGAAGAATCCAAGGACATAGAAGAAGGTGATAGCCCTTCCTTTCTATCTTTACCTGTGTTGCTCTTTACCTCTTTTTCTCTGCTTTTCATCTGTTTATAGAAGACCAGCACTCCAGGCTAGACATGAGCCTTCCTTGCTGTGTGCATGTGCACATGCCGGTACAGCACTCAACACATGGTATAAGTCACAGGGAAGTGCAAGGGTGCTCATGTGCATGCACAGAAGCATTCAGAACTCAAAGAACCTTATTGCAATGTAAAGCCTTAAGGGCAGTATCAGCAGAGGAGACAAGGAGCAAAGACTGCAAAACTTTAGTCAGCTGAGTAGGGCTGATGCACTGACAATACCATGAGCATCTCCGGTGCCCTCACCATATGCTTCGTACAGGCAGAAAACACCTATCTCCAGGTATGTCATCCCAGTACCTCTCCCTTGCTCGAAAATCAGCCCAAAGAAAGCAAACACTGGAGTGGTGAGCACAGGGCCACTGCAGGATCTTACCAACAAAATGTGGCCTGCCTATTATTACTTTGGCCTGAGATAGCGTGTCATGCTATGCTCCTTAAACAGCATGAACATTGCTGCTCTGATATAATTTCAACCATATTAGAGGCTGCCAGTCACACAGGAAATAGCCATTCAGAGCAACATATAACAGAGACACAGCATGCTCAAGATCTCTGCCCCATGAGAAAGGAAGCAGGAGGGCTCCTAAGTGCTGCGTGGAAGGAGCGTGCCCAGAGGAGTGAGGCATGTGTTCTTCACTCCAAAAATGCTGGCAATGTTTACAAAGTCAGACACGTCAGCACAGTTACAGTCGGAGAAGTGAGTGTAAAACTGGCCTTGTTACTTCCCAGATCTGAAGGATACGAGTCAAATGTGCACAGATGGTCGGCCACTTTCCATAATGAAACACGTCTTTATTGTCCCGAGGAAGCTGCGTTTCACAACATAAGCATTGGGGCTTGCTTCTTTTTTTATATATTTTATTTTCTCTGCAAACTGTGGGCAGTTTTGCCCCTTTCCTTAAATCAAAAATTGTGGACGATAAAGACGTGTTTCATTACTGAGAGCTGGCCAAGCATCTGTGTGCAATGGACTTCATTTTCTTCTCTGGGTTGCTGGCACAAACATTCCCAGCTCAAGCCAGAGAGGAAACTGAAGAAAATGCAGGGATCTGAGTACTCCCAAACTTTGGGGGAGTTCAGACTTTGTGGCTGCTTGTTTCGGGTATGTGCCCAACTGCCACATCTCAAATTTTAAATGATATGGTGAGGTATAGGCACACATCAGCTTGGCTTTCCCAGACATAAAATACTCCTCGTAGCTAGAATGTCACAACTCCTTGAAGCAGCTCAAAGTTACAGGAAACTAATACCATCTTTTGAGAGGTGACTAAGTTGGTACCAGGTTGCTTTTAACAACATATCTAGAAAAATACATTATGCTCATGACTCCCAGACTTCTCAGTTTCTTCCCTCAGTTGGGAGACTGCAGCCCCCATTTCTGCTTGCAAGTGTGGATTGATGGCCCTGATGGGGCTTATGAGCGCTAGTTTGAGAATCAGTTTGTAGAACCTGATCCTGAGATTCCTGCCACCAAGGAGGGGACATAGGGTGGCGTGTGGCTCTATGGCTGCTGTTCATGTGGCTCAAGGACCCTACTTGCGCAGCAGAAACGATGCTATCCTATTCTGATTTATGCTTCTAACAGAATACTTAACAAATGCACTACCTGAAAGCATTACCAAATTTAGCATGAGACGAATTCATTCAGAGACACAGTACAAGGCATATGGTTGTGATGACAGCTTTGGGACCAGTATGTATTTGTCCCTGCTGCAACAAGGTTATGCTTACAAATGTATATTTTGTGAAAAGTAGTTGGCTTTAATGATGCTTAAACAGCCAATTCTCCTTTTCAGGAAAGACTAAGAAATAAAAATACATGCATAAAGAAAGGAAAGGGCCGCAAGAAGAAGTCATTTTCACCATAAGTAGAAGTGTGGGGCTTTTGCCTGGGCACGTGAATAACTAGAAGCATGTTTTTAAAAACTTCCTTATTTTCCTAATTTGTTGCCTACCTGCTGATGGGTTCCTAAAGACAGTGGGAGTCTCCTTCTTTGGAGGTCTTTAAAACCTGCTTGGATGCAGCCCTGTGCCATGTGCTCTAGGTGACCCTGTGTGTGCAGGGGGGTTGGACTAGATGACCTCTGAGGTCCCTTCCAACCTTACACATTCTATGATTCTATGATACAACACATTCCCATACAATGTGCAGAAGAGAAGAATCTGCAGAAGAGAAGAAGCTCTTGAGGGAACTTTCTGTCAGGATGCTTGGAATACAACTTTGAATAGCAAATTCAGACATAACAGTGGTTAATCTACATAGTTAAGACTAAAGGTATTCCACCTTATAGAAGAAAGTAGACATTACTGTGCTCTTGAAACCCTCCTCTAAATATACTAGCTGCCTAGAAAATACAGCATGCCTGTTCAAAGTTTACGTCACTCATCTCCATTCTGTATTTTCTTAAATTCCAAGTTCCTTGATTATCCTTACCTAAACTTCAAAGAGATTTGAGCATCACAGAGTTTCTGGCAAAAAGAAATAATGCATAATAATAAAGAACCTAAACAAAGTTACATTTAGTTTTATTTCAGAGCTTTTCATACCAAAGCTGCTCAGAAAAACACAGCATCAGCTAGGTTTAGATAAGTTAATACATCTGCAGAAGAACTGCTAGGCACCGTACTCTTCTGTGCTAGGCTTGGGACAGAATGTAACTCACTGTATTCACTGTCCTGTTGAGGGATTTGCTAAAAACACAAATAATTCCTGGTGATAAGACTTGAAGAGCAGCTGCTTCCCAACGCTGCCTCTGCAGGCAATAACAGGAGAAAGAGGCTCCTTTTGGGGGTGATGCAAGCTGAAAGGCCACTGAAATGCTCTGGTTGCCATTAGGAAGAGCACATCTCTACACTTGACTGCAGCACTTAAGGTGTTGGCAGTAGATGTGGTGCTCCTATAAGAATGAAATAGCAAGAAGGTACAGTACAGGTGAGCATTAGTGTATGTTAGAGCGTCAACCTATGGTCTCAGCAAAGCAGCTGTATTAGGAAGTAAAACACAAAAAAAGGCCCATTACTAAATTTTCCTCAGTTCTGTCCTTCTCCAAGCCGTCCCTGACCACATCACAAGATGTTTGTATTGAAGTATAAAGAGCAAGATGTCTGATATAGCTTAGGTTTAACTTCCTGCATCTCCAGCTTCCTCGGAGGCCTTAGGTTTCAACAGGGCCTTATACACTGGCTGTTGAAGAGTCCTACATGGCCTGCAACAGCCGGTATACAAGGCCCTGCTGACGAGTTTTCCTGCCTTTGTGGCTGAAGCTACGTTAAAAGATGTCGTATGTCTACGTTTTGTTCTTCGAATTGCAGTACAGCTACTGGGGAAGGGGCCAAAGTTAAGATCTGCTGAAGAGACCGTTTTAAAGATGAAACTCAGAGACAATTTTAACCTGC
>JAUBOD010000560.1:7108592-7120829 GCA_032353885.1 Nothura maculosa
ATTGCCTAGGAAGAAGAAATTATGTTTGAAACCACTGGGCTCTTCTGGCCTTTCACTTTAATCCTGGACACATAAGTACCAGCAGTAGGGCTTCCCAACCTAGGGCTTCGAAGCCCGTGGAAAGCAGAGAATTAAAAGTGCTATGAAATAATCAGCTTCCTGATTGGATTTGTAAATATGCATCCTTCAGTGGACTTTGGGATGTTGTATATCTGCAGATTTCCACTGTGTGATGTGAAGATGCTTTTGCCTTTTGTGATTTCTTCTTTCTATAGAAAAAAGCCACATTCAGCCTTCAGACTCTAACCCGTATTATAGATCTTTTTCTTGTTTCTCCTACCTTTCAGGTCATGTCCAGCAGTGTGGCAATATTATACTGCAAAACTAGAATCTTACAAGAGGCAACATGACAAAACTTCACCATCTTAGCTCATCTCATGGCTTTTCAGTTAACACAGTTCCTACACATTCGAGAAACAGATACCAACTATATGCACAGCTTTTCTTGGTGCTTTCCAAAATAGTTGGCTGTGGTTTCAGTCATGCACCAGATTTCAAAGGGAAGCTCAAAATCTGGAAAGGTCTTGAGCACTCACTTGAAAGGATCCCCAGAGAGCCTGAGCGTGGAATCCTTTCCTTGGCTTCACAGATATTATTTTAAGCTTTATAGTGAGCTTTTTGCTCTTTCTGGACCTGAGTTGTCTCTGGTCTGTCAGCCACATGGTGCAGATGTCTGCATCTCCTTCCCTGCCAGCATTCTCCCAGGCTTTATTCCCAAAACCCGATCTCCTTGTCTGAGCCTCCATGTGTTAAGGATCCCTTTGGGACAACATGATTATTTCCTTCTGCTTGCTGTGTATCCCCTGACAGCTTTTCTGGTCAAAGCCAAGCCTTGACCACAGGCAAGTATCAATCACAGAACTGGCTCATCTCGAGGGCAGAAGTAACACTACATGGTCTAGCAGCCCTTTCACCAAACAGATTGCATTGCCAGGTAATTTTGTACTTCTTGATATCACAGAAAGTGCAACATCTAATTTCTGTTCAAAATTACTTTTAAATTGAAAGGAGAAAAACATGAACAAGAAAGAACAAAATTCAGAGTGTGGGCCAGTAGAATTTACGTATGTATCAAGGTAGAGTTCCTGGGTTCCCATCAGGTGAGCCTGTTACAGACCCAGCTATGAAATATTGTGTGCTCACAACAGCACAGCACCAGCTATCAAATACATCAAAAATGCAAATAGAGTCCCAGCTATCAGATACTGTGAAAAAGAGAAGACTGCAGGAATATACAGGAAAGGTCTACAAAATAATGACTGGCCTAGGTTATTCCTCAAATCCTCTATTACAAGAATGGAAGGGAATTAAACAAAACTAGCTACTATCAGATTCAAAACAAATGGCCATACTACTACAGCTAGTTCATAGTTAAGCTGTGGAATTCCTTTTCACAGGAAGTTTGGAGGTAGTAAATATACTCACTAGAAACACATTTTTTTAAAAAAAATCCATTCAGAACTGTCAAATCTAATGATACTACCCCTGTCTCAAGAAATCCTTGTGGAATAAATTGCTGGAGTCTCAAAACATGATTCCCTTGTTTGCTCTTTCCCATATATCCAGTAGTCCAGTATCAGAGAGAGCAGCAGATTGGCTGAACTCGTGGTCTGAACCACCCAGTGGTCTGAACCACACAGGACATGTTAAGTTTGTGTTGCATTTATCAGTATTTCAGAGGACCCTGCTTCTATGCCAAGCTTACTGGCCTGAGTGGTAGCCACTGCAAATGTGTTTTTCTCCTTTCTAATAGGCTACCACAACATGAGAGAGACAAGTCACAACTGAAGTACTGGATTATGGGATTCCCAAACAGGTCTTGCAAAGGCAGGATATTGATTTTCTTTCTCAGATCTTGAGCCTCTATTGTAACCCATGAGCCATACTCTTATCCAGTGCCACTTCTGTCTTCCTTCATATCGTGCACAAAGTCACATTAAGATTAAATGAGGTCAACAATCAATCTAGAAAACTGTACTCATGATTATGAAAAATAAGATCACCTACATAAGCAGGATATTCTCTGTTCTGTTCTCTTAATGAACTCCAAGAACTTCTCAAAGCCCCTGAATGACACAGGTATAATGCTTAAATCAGTCAGTCCTGCAGAAGAAGGATTGTACTATCCCAAATGCTTTGACTGCCCAGTTGCACTGGAGCTGATCAGCAACCCATTGCTCAAAGCCACTTAGATTTTTCTTGGAGGAAAAAGGATTTCTCCAGCATTGAACAGTAGTCTCTCTATGTAGCATTCCAGCTGCAGATATTTTATTAAACATGAAAGTCTATTCTAACCTCACACAAAAATAATTCCCTTAAAATACTGACATTAATTTTCTGCTTCTACAAATAAAGATCTGGCAAAAGCTGACAGAATTAGGCATATAATAAATGAATCCTGGATAACATTCTTTTACTCAATCACTGCATCTCCTACAGTTCTCCAGGACACCACAAATGTGTCCCAGGTCGGGCCCAAAGCATTCCCTTCCCTTCTGGATCTGAGATCAATATTCAGGCAGTTCATTACCCTTCTTCTAATGAGTCTATTCTGGTCAACAAAATATTTTGGTATTTTAACCCTTTTCTTTCTAAATTCTTCTGAGGTGAAAGGAAGGAGTTTGAAGTTCAGAGCACCAAGCCTCTTGCATGGCTGCCTGCATTCTTCTGCCCCACTTTGACAGATGGGAAACACCCTGAGGCAAAATTAAGACGAGAGCCCTGTTTATTTAGAGACTGCAGATTACTGTCGAACATGAAGAGAGACAATTATTTCCATTGTGGAAAATGTGGCCTTAGTGAACGAGCAGTTCTCTTAGCCTAGGCTTTGTGCCTTGCTTTCCTCTAAGGAAAGTTTCATTTTTTCGAAGCACAAACTTGAATTAAGTGGGCAGAGCAGCATTTAAATACAAATATTTGTAAACTAAGTGGTTTTCCTGAACAAAGTAGATCCAGATGACAGACAGTCTGCCGGCTTCAGCATCGTGGTGCACTGTCACACGAAGGCCCCTTTGCTAAGCTGCTCCATGCCCATAGAGATGCTGGGGGACACAGTGGGGTTACAGCATGGGGAGAAAACCCATGTTGGCCTCTGAGACCTGAGCAGCTAATTACAGAGCTGGCACTGGGTGGCAGAGCAGAGATTGAGACGTGCATGGATGAGAAAAGGACAGAGGAGGCTTTGGAAAGGGAAGGTTCCCAAAGGATGCTCTGGGCAGGTGCTGGGGATGCTGAGCAACACGCACTGCTGGGGGATGTGGGCATGGAGAGGGCTTTGCTGGGACATGGTGGAACAGCCTGTGGGGAAGGCAACAGTGCAGGGGTGGTCAGTAGCCCATGTTGAGGTGGTCGCATATAGAGAGCAGGGGATTTTATGCCAGCAAAGAGCATGGCAAAATTTGTGATAGATACAGAGCCATGCGATGCAGGGGATACCTCCGGAACTGATACAGGTCTTATCATTACCACTGATAACTAACACATTCACAGTGGGGCAAATACATCCTTAAGGCCTTGTGGTGTGTGAGTACAGGGAGGGCATTGGAAATGAAAGGTGTAGGAGGGGAGTTAAGCAAGAAAGCGTGGGAGAAGTGTTAGGCAGCAAAATCATTACAGCTGAGCAGGAATTTTCCTGCATAGTATTACTCCAGCCAGAAAACTGCGTCCAAAACTTCAACCTCAAACTTCCCGAAGGACGTGCTAAAACCTTAATTAAGAAGGATTTCTCATGTCTCAGGGGAAATTCATGGTCAAAATCAAGGGGAGGTGCCCTGTCTTGAAAAATGTTCAGTAGCAAAGACTTTCTCTGAAGCTGTTGGTGATCCAAAGTCAGAGTCAGTCCAAGTAGACACCACCTCTCTCCAAGCCCTGGCCCTTGTTGGGGTAGTTACATTTACATTGTTTTTCACTGAAAAGCTTTGAATGAAATCTAATTCATCCTAAAGAGAAACAGAAGGGAAATCTTGGAAGCACAGGATGGGAAACCCATTCCTTAACGATCAGTTTGAATCATTATCCCAGGCTCGTACTCGCCGGGAGAGCTGTTCTGCCCCGTGTTGCTCAGCTTCCAGGCCTCCCCTCGGCAGCCCTGGCTCGCCCGCAGCCCGGGCCCGGGGAGCTCTGCAGCGCTACCTCGGCCTGCGCAGGGCAGCGGTGCCCAGCGCCAGGTTTGCCAGTGCGAGCTGCTGTTTTTAATGCTTCAGAACGCCCCAAAGCTTCTCCTACTTTCCATTGTTCATTCCTGGGGGACACTGCACTGCCAAGGTCTGTTCACTTGCTCTGGCCTCTTCTGCAAAGGCCTGAAATGCCTTTTTCTTTTTCTATTTGTTCTCAGAAATCAAGCTTCTCTCTAAATGGCACGTACCCGCTTTCCACCCTCCATGTGTCTTAACCACAGATGTCTGTATCCTGACAGCTTCACCCCTGCTAACTTGGTCTTTCAGTGGAGGCCACTTCCACTCTCTTGGTCTGCCCATATTGCCTTGGCAGGACGTGATCAGAGGAACTCCTGGTACGGTGTATCCGCATGGACCAGCCTTCCAGGCCCAGGAGGATGTTATCCTTGGGAAGCTGGCCCTGGACCCTTTCCCCCAAGCCCTGTGAAATATATCTCACATTAAATCTTCTGTCGTATTACTGAAAAGAGCAGTGATGTATTTGATTAGTAAGGAAGCTCTGAAGGAACCCATCTGTCTTAGCATTTGGATGGGTATTTATCTCTTTCATGGGTTTCTTTTGTCTAAAGGAATCATTTACTGTGATGTGAAATAATGCAAGATCTGGTTTCTTTGGGGATTTCAGCAGGAAGCTATCCTCCCTGAGCCTCATTTAATCTCCTGTTGTTGTAAATCAGGAATAACCTCACAAAAGGCAGTAATATTAAGCTAGTGAAAAACTGATGTAAAAGACTTGGGGCCTCTGATCCCCACCAGCAATGGAGATGAACTTAGTTCCTGAGTAGCTTCTCACTCTGTATACAAATGACACTGATCTCTGGAAAGGATCAGATGCGACTCTCAATCTTGTGTCCAGGCTTCGGAGAACGGCTCCTCTTGCAATTTTATAGCTCCAGGTAGAAGCGGGAGATATTAGGACTTAGGTGTATGGAGCAGATTCACAAAGGAAAGCTAAAGAATATTTCTGAGGTATAAGAGGTGCCTATTTCTAAACTTGGTGTGATCATAAAAGCCTCACCATAAAGCATTGGATTTTTTTTTTTACCTACTTAAATAAGTATAGTCAGGAAAAGTATCTTTTGTTTTCTTCACTTACAAAACGGTTAAAATCTTAATTCCTTTCCTGTTTCAGATAACTGGAACGGATTCTGCTTAAAAGCTGTGCTTAAATGGAACTGCCAAGATAAGAAAATATTTTAATATTATGCTATGTTGAAAAGATTAATTTTAGAATACATAGAATTAAAACAATCTGACCTGAAATATAACATGTTCTGATCTGTTTCCCTACAACATTTTATTCTATTTATCTTACTGTCTCAGACAGTAAGAGCAGTCTGCTCACTTCCACGATTTTGGGAAGTGCTGCAGGAAATACATAATACTGCCATTATATTTTGTCATTCTCATGCTTTTGCATTGGAGTTTGGCATGAGATCGGGTTTAGGAGGGAAACACCTTCTGTCAAAACGTTATGGTTCTCCTTGCAATGATATCTGGACACCTTCTTGTTTTTATTAAAGCTTTAGAGATACACAGAGAAGTGACTTTTCTGTTTGTTTGTTTTCATAACCTCTATAAATAAAGGATCTTGCAAGCTGCTTCTGGTAAGAGTGGGTGATGGGAAGCTAAAGTTCCATTTTATGAGAAATTTTAGCTTTTAAAACAGACTTCATTCTGAGTGGAAGTGGAAAGCCAGTCTTTATTGATTTCCCTCACAATAAGAACCTGAACCATTTCAATCATAGCTGTCAGTGTCATGTTTTGATGAGGTGAAGACCTCCCATTGTTTTAACAAAAACATGGCATTGTGTATTAAATGTGACATCCAGTAAATTCAATAATATTTCACATATTTTGCAAATCACAATGAGATCACAAAGTGCTCAACATAATTGTGAAAACAAAGCCTCGTTGACATTATTGAGGCAATGCAACAACGTCCAAAGGGTGTATTTAGTAGATCCTCTCAGAAGTGTTGAAAATGCACTTCCTTGCCGAATCCTTCTTTTCCCATGAGGGCAGGTTCTCCAGAGGAACACTCCTCACCTAAAAAGCCTTCTCTTGCCCATGATTTACCCCACCAGTATCTCCCTGCTGTTGCTCTCCCCTCCAGCACGGGCACCAGCGGGTGGACTTAGGCAGCAGGACAAGGATCACTTTGCTGTGCCCTGATCCCTACTTAACTCACAAACCTAGAAGGTCTGCTCATACCCATCCTAGGTGTTATAAACTCCTTGCTTTATAAAGCTTCTGTTTCAGTTCACTTACAACATGCCAGTAAAGGCACAAGCGGAACACACAGAGCGGAGAGCGCAGCGGTGTCTTCCAGCAGCACTTCAGTCCTTCCCTCCTCTCTTCCTCAGGCCGTGTTAGGTACAACCCATCAGCCTCCTTGGCAAGCCCTCATTTTGCAGCTCTCTTGGAGCAGATCGAGCCTGCAGCGCTGTGCAGGGCTTGGGCTGGGACCTGGGCTCTTTTGAGCTGCTGTCATCAATTTGTTCCTTTCTAATTCCATTTCCCTCCCCCCGTCCCTGATCACTGCACACACATCAAGAGGCTGCGATAGGCATGTTCGAGTAAGACAAATGAACAAAGACATTCTCCCTACATTTCCCACTGGATAAATTACAGATGGGCCCAAATCAAGCCCCCTGGATCCAATGTGTCATGATGTATCTGCCACCATTGCTTTCCAAGAGGAAAGATGAATATAGCTTTAAATGATTAGCTGTCTTATGTAGTACCATGTCTCAAAGCAACAGGGGGTAACACGGGCAAATAACTACACAGGCAAGGAAGTACATGAGGGCTGAGCATTCAGGACCCTCTAACAACTGTGGTTTCCTTATAAAGAGCAATAAAGATGGTTTTAATGTACTCTATATGATGCAACAGATGCAGGATGCCTCTGGCAAAACTCCTCTGGTTCAAAGCTGACTGAAGACAGTTTGATGATTTGCAGGGAGCTGCAGATCCCAGAAGGGAGATTGTATATACCTGTCAGCTAGTAATCAAAGCTCAAACTGGCCTTGAAAACGCTTAATTAGTACTGACACCACATAACTGTGCAAGCTACGGGACCATGGGTCACTGCAGAATATGGTGCATCCGGCCCCATTCCCTATGCCAACCTCATCCCCACTGGATTTCAGAGGCCAGCTCATTACTGCATTTCTCCTGTGTGCCTCTGACACCCAATGCCAGAAAAGCTGTGTCTCCAGCCGAGCAGGGAGCAAATAGCAGGTCTGCTTCCTGTCTGAACCAGCTGTCAGAGAAGACTGGGCCAACTTTGGGTTGCAAGGACGCTGATAAAGGCAGCAGCACACTCAAGGAACAACTAAACACGTTCTAGGAATCCCGCTCAAGAAACAACTAAACACGTTCTAGGAATCCCTAAGAAGCACAAGGAAAGCAAAGAAACAGGCTGCAGCCTGTCACCTCACAGAAATACAATGATGCTTCAACCTCGGAAGGTTTACATCAATTCTGAAGTCCTGAGGCTCCAATCCAACCTGTGACATGGAGTTCCTGCCTCTTTTCCTTTCCACAGAGAGTTACAATCTCTCTATTAAGTTACCCACATCCTCTACAAGGACTTCAGAATCCAAACCTGCTTTGCATACTGTGATGATTGTGATGCTTGCCCTCACAAATAAATTAATCTCACTTGAAATATTCCACTTTTATTGGTTTTCCTGGCTTCTTGCTCCCTGCTGTCTGTGCCAATTCCTCCATATTCTTCTGTCTATGAAAGCCTACCCCAGCTCTTGTAATTGATCCACCAAAAAGAGATCTAGTACACAACTCCCAGAGGCAAGACTGAGGATAGAAGGAATTTCAGTGCTTACAGGAAAATGCTAACAGTGGAGGTATCTATCTGGAAGTGAGACATTCCCAGGTCTTGCACATTCTGGCTCAGAACTGTCTCCAAAGTTCAATTTGCCCACAGATTTGTGGATATTTCAGTGTGAGGCTCTAACTTGGCATGCTGCAGAAAATGATAATGTCCAGACATGGAGCCAGCTATGAGGTTTCCCAATATTTTGAGGGAAAATGAAACCATACCAACCTCTAGTCTGCAGGACAAGAGGCCCTCCCTACCTCTAACCTCATTTTACAAAGCCTGAAGCCAACAGGACCTTAGCCATGAAACCTACAGCAGTATCAAAAGAATGGAAATGGAACATTTTCAGCTTCTTTTGTTAAAACTACAGAATAGCAAGCATTTTGCTTGCAGACACTTTGGCTGCGAATACAGAGTATGTCTGTTCCATGAGGTGCTGATCAATACTAGTGAGTCTTTCAAGTGAACTTATTAGGAATCTGATGTGGCTTCAAGGCTGAGAACTGCTGAAACTTGGCAGAACTAGTAGCTGAATTCCCAAACCTGATCTGAAGACAGAGTCAACAGGAGTTCTTCTCATGAGAGAAGAGCGAAGAATAGAACTGTGCTCCATGCAATAAGAGCTTTTCTAAATCGCCTGAAGACAGAATTCTAAATTATTTTTAGAAATTTCCAAAGATGTCACAAAAACAGCTCCAAAGAAAATAGAAAAGTGTGTGTTTAAAAAAAAAAAAAAAAGATGAAAAAGAAGAACTTATTTTCTTTCTGGAGAAAATAAAAAAGTTAAGAAAGTGGGATGATCTCAATGACCATCTGGACACAAGTGACCAAACTGTGAAGAGTCACATATAAAAGTTTCCATTTGCCTGGAAACTGCAAAAGTCCTGGTAGTGCCAGAAGGGCAGATCTCCAGGAGCGGCTTCCAGACAGGAGATGACATTGTTTCCCAGGGCTCCCATTGTTCCTCAGGATGGCAGCTGGCCTGCACTGGGAGCGATACAGGGTCCAGGACAATGCACTGGGGTTGGTCTCGGCATCCCATGCTGGTTTGCTTCCTCCTGCTGCTGCAGTTCAGAGTCCCCAGCAACCCTCCTGTCAGCACAGCACCACTGCCAGGCGCAGTGCATAGCCCCACATGTTAACCCATGGCCTGGGTACTCCCAGAATAAGCCAGGATCCCGTATCACAGAGGATCTGCTGTCTGAAGTGAAATATATCATTGTTTTTAAATCTAAAACTAATGG
The DNA here is from genome assembly GCA_032353885.1 of Nothura maculosa. Taxonomy (NCBI): domain Eukaryota; kingdom Metazoa; phylum Chordata; class Aves; order Tinamiformes; family Tinamidae; genus Nothura; species Nothura maculosa. The sequence goes on from JAUBOD010000560.1 coordinate 7,117,919, forward strand.
TAAAAGCATCCTTTACCTAGTACTCCTAAATTCACTAATGGTCAGGACCATTCTAGACTCACGATGCCAGGGGTTCATGGTGCATTTTCTCATGCTCTGTGGAGGGCTGGTTAGTTAGATCTCTATGTTCTTTCTCTACGTTAAAACAGCTATAAAGGCAGCAAACATTGCCTCATGTTGGCATGTCAGGTGAAGGATTTGAGGGACGCAACAGGATGCCCAGAGGAGAGCGAGAGGAAAGGAAGATGGTCTATGCACTGAAGAAGCGCCAGGAATAGAAAGAAGCATGAGGTGCTCTACTGAGATTTGATGCAAATGAGAGAAACTGCTTGTAAACTCCTGAACTGGACAAATCATACTAAATTTACTGAAATGCAAAAAGAATAGTCACATCCATTGTATCCTCTTGCCAAATGTAAGCTTGCCAGTGCAATTTTTAGACTAAAATCAGGAAGTTACATACATGTTCACTTTTCTTTTTTCTTCCCTTTTACTTTGAGTCAGACTTTAGACAAATATGTCTTTTGGCAATAGTTATTAATCTATGAATACACATTTATGGGGTATATCTAAATGAACTCAACAAACACTCTCTCAAGTTTGACTCAAAAGGATTAAGCAGTTCTTGATCCAAAATACACATAAATATATGTGGTCCAACTGGCTATGTTCACACAGCTGCTGATGGACAGCGAAGACAGCATTGTTAAGTAGGGTATATCTTCTTCCCACCCCTCATCCACACAACCATGCCATGACCTAGCATGCCAGTGATGCCATAAACCATACGCCAGCATGACCTAGGCTGAACCAAATGACTTAATGCCACACTTTTGTGTCTCTAGGCGCACTGGGTTGTGTGTGCTCCGGCTGCACCTTAAGTCAGACTTTTGGATCCCTTTCTATACCTTAGAGGCATGTGTCAAAGGATGGTCTAGAAATAACAACTGACTTCAAAAAATATCTGTCTCTAAAGTTCAGTATACAGGGGTGTTGGTGGGTCAGACCTAAAATGTCATATGATCAGAGCAAATGGCATTAACACACACACGTATGCTAATTTTGCTCAACAGTAAGTTAATGAAACATAATTTAACACAAAAAAATTTGTCATGTATCCTATTTCTGTAACTCGAATGCTTATTGTAATAATCACTGATATCAGCCTGTGTACAAATAAAATAATGTCTGAGATATAGGATATTTACAGCCATCCAACATAAATTGCCAAAATGAAGGGCAATTTTGTTCAGGTATTAATGTCTAGGGTTTCTACATTAAAATCTCTTTTGAAACAAAAAACAATGCCATATTTGTCACCAAGATGTTCTGTAATGCCATTTATTTCATGTGGAAGTGGAAGTGAAGAAAGGCAATGGTTTACACAGAGGAGGTGCTGAAGGGATTTCAGGTAGGTAAGCAAGAATACATCAGAGTTCTGTAACCATCGCAGTTGGCAAAGCCTACTGCCTACCCTGCATCCCAGAGGTGTCCGCTTCCATCTCCCTCTGGGCTACGTCAGTTGACATGAAGAGAAGGCACTGAAGACGTGCAGATCAAGCCCCAGATCTTTACACAAGGACATGCCCAAGCTCTGAGCGAGTATTGCAAGGAGAAGAAAGCAGTTCTTTGCTCAGAGGCACAAATTTTACTGCTTGCACCTCTCCAAGAAATGAACCCTCTTCTAAGGCAACGATTAAAAGCCACAGTGTCATTTGTCTGTAGCAAATCAGAGCATTGTCTCTTCTTCTTTTGGAAGCAATAAATGAGGCACTTTAGCAGCACTATATCTTATAGCTGTCCCATTATTTTCTTATTTCTCTCCCTTTTAACCCAACCCAAACTTTTGCCTATGGCTATATCTATAATGAAGAAGCTACAATCCAGCCACAGCGTATAACGTTGACTGCTGAAGCCCTATCTGCTACACAGCTTTTGCTTTTCAGAACCTGAGACTCATACTATGGCTCAGTCAAGTGCTGAATATGAAACATCAAGGGTGAGACTGCCCTGCCCAACCTCAGATCCTGTCAAAATTGCTTTTTATGTGGGCATTACATGGATATCTTCCATAAGATCTTCCGAAATAAGATCTCATCAAATGGAGAGAAACAAGTGTTTCCATGTTGCAATTCTCCTCATCTTGAAACAGATATCTAAAATCAATGAAATATAAATCGTGCTCTTCAAGAGCTTCTTTTCCCCCATATTGACAGCAAGAACACTCTCAGATGTCTCCAAAATAAATGTCTAATGTTAGAGTAGGTAAGTCCAGTTACTACTGGCCAAGGCAGCTCTCCCTTTGTCTTCTAATTGCTTCTCTCCGTCACTCAGAATGAAGTCTATAGCCTCAACTTCGAGTTGCTGATTGGACGATGAGGTTGCAGACAAAATATATTCCAATTTCAACAGACTCTGACAGACAAAGTGAAGACAGGTGCCCTTACTATTGCCCATCTGATACCTCCAGTAGCCATTCAGCTCAGCCCAGGGACTTCTGCAGAGAAGGAGGGTTAGGTCTGCTCATCTCTTAGATCAAACTATCTCCACACAAAATTCGAGAGGTTTTTGCAAGAATTCTTCTGTCTTCAGTTCCTGACAAACACCTCCTGGACTGTGTTTAGATGCCATGCCAACTGCCATGCCAACTATACACTGCCATAAAGGACTACCATAAGATTTGAGATTATTCAGCTCAAAAAAAGTTTTCCTAGATTCTCACGAAATTTTCAACTGCAAGAAATTATGTCTCCCCTTTTATAAAGTGCTCGCATTTACAGCACACAAGCACACAACAGGCCACCCAAAGCAAAAGTATATCCTGTGACTTTCTGTTAGGCTACCTTGAATGATCAGAAACTGGAAACTCTACCAGCTCTCCAAACAAGGCATCTAGGCCAAACTGCTCTGC
>JAUBOD010000560.1:7125498-7136360 GCA_032353885.1 Nothura maculosa
CAGTTTAGTTGTACTCCAGACCTGCAAAATTATACCCAAACCACTGCTTCATCCAAATATTCTTCCTGTCCTATGGTAGCAGGAAGCAATCTTAACAGAGCTGCCTAGGCTAATACTGAGCATCTGAAAATGCCCAAAGAATGATCCTGCAATCCTTTCTAAACCCTGCTCTTGCAGGAGAGGTGTACAGAGAGTTAACTCTTCATCTGCAAGGGAAGAGACAAATTCCCTAGACCTGCTACAGTACAAAACCCAAACCCAGGCACACTGTCTTCAGCTTGGACTGGGCTGCAGGTACGATGCTGATGGAAGAAAAGAAAGTAAAACTGGAACATGCTGAATCCTTCTCCCTTGCCAACTCACCAGCAATAATTCTGCACAGCAATAACTGATTCAATACTAGGCACAATCAGTGCACCTCTGCCCCTGGATACTAATTTTATACAGTGAAGGATTGTTATTCAGTGATGCCAAATGGCACACACCCTGCCTAAAGGAGCTTATGAATCCACATTGATAGATGACACACAGGAAAGTCAACCACTTCTCCAACTGCAGCAGTAGAATTTGTCCATATGAGTCAACAGAAGAAAGTTAAGGAAAAGAACCAAGTTTTACAGGGATAAAAAAAAATGTACTTGACACATGAAGCAAGGTGCTGACAAACTGAAAATATAGTAATACTGAAAAACAAGAGCAGCAAGAGGTGGAGTTTTCACATGAGCAGATCTCTGAGGGATCAAGGAGGCATTGGAAGGGATAATATTGTCCTCCATATGGAATGGGAGATGCTCTCAATGGCATTGAGGTCCAGGAATATGTGCTGAAACCTCAACCCTGTGAATCTCGACCTAAGGAAAGGTAGTGAGAGTTCTCTAGGTGATTTCAAAATGGGCAGGATACCATGTCTTAATTTGAGGTACATTATGAAGACAGCCTCTCTCAGGGTGGCTCAGTTTTTGTCACGAAATACCAAATGAGTGACAAATGTGGTGGAGAAGAAGCTATAATGAACATGACAGCACTGTAGTCCAGAGAGTGATCCAAGAGATGCTGTTGAGCTGGCATTAACTTCCCTTTTGGGGGAAGTAGTATTTTTTCCTCTTTTCCTTTCCTATGAAGTAGCACCATCTACATCCTACTGCCACATGTCTATCAGTCCAGGCACTTCTAAGTGCCAGAACTGAGAAATCTGTGGTGTTTTATCCTCTCCTCTGTCCTCTTATCCATCTCATATTTCAGATCCATTTTTTCTGAGGTTAGTTTCAAAGCTACTGTGTTCAGCAAGATTACAAACCAGGTCAAGGTTTCAGATGAAAGTAGGAAATTATCCTTATTTCTAGAAGTATCTGAAAACTCTGAAAGGTTCCTTCCTTCAAAATACAGTCTTTCTTTCAGCTTGAGATTTTTTCTTTTTGTGTGTGTACGTGTGTAAAAAAGGGCAGTTTTACGAACTTCTTTTCATTATAAAACTAAGCATTATTCTAGTAATAACAGTTTTTTATTATTTTATTTGAACAAAACAGAGAAATTATAAAGTAATTGGAGTAATTGGCTTGGAGTAATACTTTACTTTTTCATTCTGGCTGTTAATTCTCTACTGGCTCTGAAATCTCTCACATCCTTATTCACTTCCCCAACTAGTAAGATGGTATTTGAGGAAGGTGAAAAATAGGATAAGAAAAGGAAGGTTGAAATGGAAAGCAAGAAGAAGAAAAAGCAGATATAATTAACTTCATTAGAGTTCTGTATAGGTTCAGATCTTTCAGAGGGAGGAAGAAAAGATCCCCTTAAGCCTTTGCTTCTCCACAGCATCCAGCATGCAGCCCCAGGCTGTGTGTCATGACATGGTGTGAGATTTAGAAATCTTCCCTTCCAGCCTCCATGATTAGCATCATCACCAAATACATGCATTGGATCCCAACCATTTTGCCCTAACCACTGATACTGTGCTGGGGTGAATGTTCCAGGAGAAGCTCCCACTTTTCTTGGAGTCATTACCAAAGGAATCCTGTTAATCCAGGTGGCTTGGCAGGACAACAGGCACATGGCAATCTCATTTTGCAATCTTGCAGCATTGGTAGTGGCATTGCATGGCAGTCTGCTTCACTGGGTGAATTTCTGATCCAGGCATATGCATGGATGCTGATCTTGGTATCAGCAGAAAAGGAAAGAGGAGATGTTTGCATCCCACCTTGGGTCTCAATTTCAGGACAGTTTTGCAAATGGTCTGACAGAAAAATCACAGATCAAAACAGCCTTTGATTTTGAAGAGAAGGTCTTCTGGTCAAGACCTATCTCCCTTCAGATCATGCCCTGATCATCTCTAGCTTGAACTAAATTCCTATCCAACTGCTTCACAGTCACATGACAATTAAAGACACTTTATTTTCTGATGCAGCTTGTAGCAATTTTGTCATCTTGTTCAGCTACAGGTTTAGAGTAGGTGAAGAGTATTATGAGTCCGCCACATCCTGCATGCTTTCCTACCTAGATATTGTAAATTATGTGTGCAACGGAGCCTGTTACTATGCAATAACAAGGAGGAAATCCCTATAATCTACATCTCAATGCATCATGTTTTGTAGCCCTGCTCCATAGGTAGATATGTTTTTGCCTTTCTTACTGACTTTCCAATAACAGCCCTCGTACATAATATGGATTTTATAAGCAGGGCAGTAATCAGTTCAAATCACCCCACAGATTCTCACTAAGCTGCTCTGTCTGAGCCCCAGCACTTCCCAAGGACAATAAGAAAGTGGGCTGTCACTTTAATCTGATTCCTTCAAGCCCCTTCTACAAATTGATTTGCTCTGTGTCAGGTGAAACCTTCAGCCAGCCAAGAGTCACCTGGAAGCAATATCTTGTAAAACTAGCTCCTTAAGAGCTACAGCTACTCACTTTGATAGTCCCCAAATTGCCTTTTATTCTCTATCTTTTATTTTTCATGAGACCAGTAAATAGTAAATTGGTCCCCAGTAATCTCCTGGAAGGAGCCAAAAGGAATTCATGAATATTATCCTGTTCCAGAAGATTGGATATCTGCTACTGAGCTCAGGTAAGGGCCCACAGGGCTACCACCTACTGTAAGGGGGAAAAAAATTGGCTTTTTCCTCAGGCTCTTTGATAGGTGGCAGAGCTCCCAGCTATCTGATCATTGTTGGGTACCTGAGATTTAAGTCAAGGAATTTATTCTCGTAGAGGTAGGTTATCTCCAAAGGGAGATGATGCTGATGGTACCAGACAGCTTCCCTCTTCTTTATGTCTGTTTTGGGAAATGAGGGAAATGAGATCTCATCTGCTCATGTGCAGTTTTAGACTTCTTTCTTGGAATTAATGTCATGGAAGCCCAAGTTTTTGCACTGAAGGAACAAGCCTGTAGAAAGGGCGGAGATGCCCATATGTTGAGTGGGAACCAAAGGAACACAATTTGGCCAGAGTGACAGGAGTTCAGGCTGTAGGTTCTTTGTATAAAAAATACAAACCAAAGTGAAAGTCTTGCTGGCTCCAAAAATGAAGCCCATCCTACAGAAGCCCAAAGATGGGATGGGAACAAGGAGATGAAAGGAGGTACAATCTCCTGGAAGATGAGACCTGGCAGTCTTTGGAAGGAAGAGATGGCACAAGGTGCGTCTCTAAAGTGACAACTTAATGACAGGCCATGAAACAAGCCAGATGCAGCAACAAAAGGAAATATGCATACTGCCCAAGATGTCTCTCCTGGACAGGAATACCAGGAATACTGGCTGTGCCAGGCTTTTTCCATCCTTTCCTAGACTGTGTTTTTGTGATGTGTTTCCCTGGCCACTGGAAATTTGCTATAAATACCAGGTACTGAGCAGCCTTTGTATACTAATATCTTCTAACCACCCTTTTTAGCTGTCCAGGATTGCAAATGATGTGAAAATTGCATATCCCAATCCCAGGCCTTAGTAGCTATTCAAGGGCTTGGCCACATGTCGTTTGTTATTCTTGACTTATGCATACATTCTTCTTATTTATTTTTCGTAAACATTTGTGCATAAATGTGTCCAGAGTTTCCAGTGATTTTCCCTGGCTTGCAGATGTGGTCAGAGTGCATTCAGGAATTTTTTTTTTTTTTTTTTTTTTTTGACTGCTTCAAAATGGGATCCTAAGAGATTCCAATCGGCCGCTTCCATCTCAGTTCTTATGATACTTAGTTACCCATGGCAAGAAACAATTAGCTTTTCAAATATAAACAGTCCCAAGCCACAGATTTCACATCCAGATCCAAATTTGGGGTAGTTCATATTTGTCCTGACATTTTGGGTTTGGGCCCGGGCCTGACTCTCCCTGTGAAGCAGTTTGACATTTCCAGTTCTGGGAAGCTCTCCTCCCCAGGAGTGAGGCAAGGCGTGTTGTTCTGCCGCTCCCCAGGACAAAGCCGGCCCCAGGGGCCGGTCCGTTGCTGCTGAAAGCTCTAGACGATCTGACTTGTACAAAAGCACCGTTCTGTCATTACTGCAGCTAATTCAATGGCTGCAGTGACAGCCCCACAACTTTCATGGTGTTGCTATGACTTTCTGGTTCCTCCAAATGATAAAAATCAGAAGAAATGTGTTTTTTGAGGTTATGTGTTATCCATTCGGAAATATTGTCAATTAAATGATAAAAGGGCCCTGGGAATTCAGATTAAATCTAGGGCAATCACTCTGCAGCTCAGACCTCAGGATCATTCTTTCATATGGTTATCACATTGTGTTCAGAGGACAAGACGGAGATCCAGGTTTAATGGATAAAAGGAGTAAAAACTACTGTCTTTACTGCCCATTTACTGTGCAGCCTTCTCCAGGGCAGGCAGGGTCTCCTGCTGTGTTAGCACAATGCAAAACAGTGTGTTAGTAAAATGCAATGCAGTGTAATTAGCTTTTGTTCACTGCTAGAAATAATGAGCGGAGCTATAGTTCATGTTTGATGAACAGAAATATGTTTGCATGGAGACTATTGTGCTTCTGTTCTCCTCTTTCACTGGTGGAGTGCCTGATGTTTGTTTTGTGGACTACATTTTGTATGTGAATTTTCTGTGGATTCGGATTTGACTTTGTTCTCTCTCTTTTTATTCATAAAGCTCCACATCTCTTCAGACACAGTGTAAGCAGTTCATTAGTAGAAATAGATTCTCCTATGTGAGAGCTGAGTTTGGCTTTTAATTTATCTTTGGTCCAAATGTAACACACAAACACTGTTTCTGAAGCTTACAAATTCATTTTACAGGCATTTTTGATGGATATACCATCACATCCATGTTATAGCTCATCTTAAAGTTCTAAAAGGAACTAAAGGTTCTAAAAGCTCTAAAAAGAGCTTACATGGGTCAAGTCTGGGACACAGTAAGTTCAAAATCATCCAGCAAAGGAAGATATCTTTTGAGTGTTAAATTTCTTTGTTTCTCTTTGTACCTGTTAATCGAGAACCACTTTACAATTGTCAATGCATTTATCTCCATAATCTTACTGTGAGGTACTTACTGTAACCTCTGAGAGGAAGAACCCAAAGCAGAAGGAGACCATGTGCTCAGAATGACACAGGACTTTTTATGGTGAAGTTCAGAAAACAGCTCAGAGTTCCTCTATCCTCTTGCTCCTTCTCCATGAGATCTTCCTTCCTTTGATATGCACACCATTCACAGACGCTGCAGTTGTATGAGGAGATCACAGAAGGATCCCTGCAAATATTTAGCCTAATTTTCACATCAACTTTTAGAACCTCCTTTTAAGAGAAAACGCCTGCAGCAGTGACACTCCAGTGAGCTTGATGGAATGATGCCGGCTCTGTAACTGGCTCAGATTTGGCTCATAATGTCTGAAAGAATTCATTAAACAAGATTCATAGAGAGCTGTGTCATATGTACATTTTATCTATAAAGAGAGATTTTTATAGACCAAATGCTAAGGAGCCTCATGAGATTATGAAATAATCCAAGGGGAGGCACATGGAAACCTATTTCTTGGGACGTAGAACCAATCTGGAAAAATGCCATGGAGACAAGACTCTGGGGACCGGCCCTCCCTTGGCTCCTAGTGATGGATCAAGCTGGTTTTTTTCCATCCATATTTTCTCCTATGAAAAATAGCTGCTCGGATCCAAGGCAAGAAGTGCCGTGGAGCATGAGGAGAGGGAAGGTACCACCTGTGCTCAATCCCAGTTGTTTCATTGGTTCCTCACAGCCCACTTGTGAGCCAAGGTGACACAAATAAGTTAATTTCCATGGTATACTGGGGCTAATTGGAAACAGCTTCCAGGCCCTGTAAAACATTAAGCTGGGCTGCAAGTGATAATTGCTCACCTGCTGCATGGGTCTATAAGAGGCAGTGCATTAACTAGCGCATGGGGTTTTATCACTTCCCTGGGACAGCGGCGGCTGGACTCTCTCCAGCACCCATAGCATTGGATGTTAGATGCTAGATTAGGCCTGTAGGTTGCAGGCATTGAGGCAGGGAGAGCAGGCACTATGGAGCCAGATTTTAGATTTCATCTCAGTCTGTCTCAGGGAAGCCTTTTTGTTGTGCATGGCTATAGTATCAAGTTGGCATAAATAGCTTTTGTTCTTCTAAAGGTCCCTTCCAATCTTAAGGATTCTATGATTCTTTAAGGACTGGGAGAGCGGTCTAGTGCTACATTGCCAGGTACAAGTCTTTGAGTGAGTAAAAAGCCTAAATACTACTTGAGGTTCTGTACCTCTCTGGTGCAGGGATTTGGGAATGCTGAAGAGTTTAAAACCCTCAGTCTTTCTGCTATAAATTTCATCAAATTTATCTCTACCTATAGCTTCTGTCTCCTTTTCATTTTCTTCATTTTGTCTCCTTAACTAGAAAAGCGACTCTTCTCAAAACACACAAGCTGTATTTCTCCCTGAGAATGGAAAATAAAAATGAAATAGAACTTTGAGTGGCTGGGGAGTAGACCGAAATAAGATTTCATGAAGGAAATAACTTCTGTGTCTTGCAGTGCTTACAATGTGCCTCTGTAGCCTGAGTGGGAACAGAACTGCTCATTTCCAGAGCCTGAAATGGTAGCTTTCCTCAGGAGAGGAGAATAAGAAATATCTGAGAATTGCAGAGGGATTTCACTTTGGGCTAAAAGTAACAGAAATAGAAGAGAATTATTGGAAATATCCATCAGGGGATCCTGATAGCATCACTACTTTAACCACTTGTGGTGTTCATCAGCCAATACATAATTGCTCATGAAGCAATGGTGATTTGTACACCATGTTCCCCTTGTGTCCTCGGATCTGATGTGAGAGGAACGCTAAGGTTTTTCTATGAGGTTCTTAGCACTTGTATTTTTGATTCTGGTCTTGAAATATAAAGACAAAACCCAGCCAACTTTGAGCACTTTCCATTGGTGTCCTGATGTTTTGGGGCAGAGCCAAGATCCAGAAGCTCAGAGGCCAGTAGAAATGTAACACTGAGGATATGCCAGAGGCTTGAAAAAGTATTAGATTAACTTGAATGCTAGGAAAGGGGCTGGTCTGTCAAAGTGAAATGGAGCATCCTTTTCCCTGGGATCTGTCACATCCTGACAGTCTGTCAATTAAGGGTATGTTCCCATCACCACAGGAATGTTGCTTTTGCAAATATTGGTTACCAGTTTCTAGCTGGGGGTGGCCAAAAAGGTGCTTTTATCTGACTAGACTGGTACAAAGTGGAAACAGTTGCCTTTAATGAAGATGTTTGAGAGAGTCCTAATGAAAGTATTGCTATAAGGAGAAAAAGGAGTATCCTGTGATTTCTTTTATTTATTTATTTATTTATTCCTCACAGGTAGGAAACCTTTTATGGCCCATGAACTTCTCAGGAGTGGCATTTTTCAGGTGGTCTGACTGTCAGATGCCTGATTTTGATAGATGATGCTAAGCACAGGCATAATCAGTATCTTGGTCTCAAAACCAGCCAGTAAGATATGTTAAGATTTTCCAAATGTTTCTCCAACAATAAAAGGAAATGTAAAGTTAATCAAATTGTCATGAGAGATCAGAGCCCAGCAAGGAGGGAGTAAGACTGACATTTGAAGTAGAAGCACTAATAAAGCAGAGGGCTGCTTGCCGATCCTTTCAGTGCTTGTGTTTAATTTAAACAAGTTAACGATGAAGAGGCTTGCAGAGGAGGGGTAGGCGTGCTGTCGAAATCGATGCATGTGCACACCACTTAAAGAAAGCAGAGAAGAGGCAAATCTCTTGCTGCGTGCGAGTATCATGCCTCGGAGGAGAGGTTCTGCTAAGGGCTCTGTTGTCCTGTTAGAAGCAACAGGCTGCTCGGCTCCCTTCTCTTCTCTGCCTGTGACTACTTGCAGCTAGATGGAAGCTGGATAGAGTTAACCACTGGTGCCTAAGTGCTTGGGATTAATTTACTTCATTCTGCTCAGGCAAATCAACTCCAACCCCAAAAATACAATTGAAATAGATTTTTAAAAAGTCACCTCATTTCTAGCTTTCTAATTAGTTGTCTCTGATATTCTGTGTCACTTTAGCAGCTATTTCTTCTCTGAAAATCCCCTTCCCTTCAAGCGTGCTGCGTTCAGAAGTTCTGTTGTACTCCTGAGAGAAGTTAGCTGACATTCATTGAGAGATGCAGCTGAGTGGTGCTGTCCGACTCTTCTGAGTGGTGGAGATGCAACAGTTTGTCAAAGGAACTTTTGCGCTGAGCTGGGTTTTTACATGTCAAAGTGCTTTTTCCCATTCATCTGTGTAGCCAGGGCAGCTGTAGGGAAATAACTTGGTTATTTCATTTTCTTAGGTGTAAGGTAACACTGGGAACTGAAATTTTGTCCTCCTCAGGACACTGATAGCCACTCAGCTCCCATTCCATGCTCCCTTATCCTGGAAACCTTTTTGCCCACAGCAGGCTCGCGTTATCCTGAAAGCCACGCATCCACTTCATACACCAACTCTTCAGCCACCATCAGGTGGCAATGGATTTCAGCCAGCACTGCCCTGCAGGCCCCAGTGGCCTGGAGATGAGGCAGCTCTGCTTCCCATTACCCATCTCCGCAGCTTCATCCTGCTTCCCGAGGCCTTGCATTAGGTCCCACCTTGTGGATGCCGGCCCTGCCGGTGCGGGGAGGTCAGCGCGGGCAGGCAGGGTGGCCGGGGTTCAGCACGAGCCCGTAGGCCACGCAGCTGGGCCGGGAGGACGCGCCGCCTGCCTCCGGGCCCCACAGCAGCCACCGCCGCCGCCACAAAGCGGTGACCCCTGCTCGCGCGCTGCCCCGCGGTTCCTGCCTTTATCAGATTAACTTTAATTAGTGAAATCAGAATCACATGCAGCAGAGAGGAAATGCTCCAAAGGCTGCGGGTTTGTTTGCAGATGAGGAAAAAGTGAGGTGTGCTTGGAAGGGCTTGGATAAGGTTTTGTCTGGAAAAGTGCCTATGTGCATGTGAAAGCACTGAGGGGCTGCAAGTGTCCAGCAAGATGAGAAAGAGTCTCTCTTTGTGAGATTTTTGTGTATGAGAGATCTGTACCTAGGCCTAAAGCATATATTTATCTACACACTTGCATGGAAGAGTCTAGAAATGTCTGTGTTGCTGCCTTGGGGAGTCTGAACCACTGGCCACAGGATGACTCCAACCAACATCCCCATGACCCCGGAAACTGCTCTGTGCAAGGACTGCTGAACATCCACACGGCTGTGTGCCCCAAGTGCAGGGAAAAATGAAAGCTACAAACCGTTTTTATTTGGTTGTATGGCAGCATACACAGGGTAATCCATGGGAAACTTTTCAGAATTGGTTGGATTGAGGAAGCTTGGAAAACACAGAGCTGGAACACAGGCCTGTGACTACGATAATCCGAGTCTGCTCCTAGTACCCTAAGCCCTCCTCCCTGGAGAGAGCATCTGGGGCCACAGGGCACGACCAGTGCCCCCTAACGCCTCAACACTGCGTGTGTCTGGCTAGTAGAGCACAGGGGCCGCCAGGTGCTATCACCATCTTTCTTCCTTCATCTTACAGCTTTGTCTGCCCTGATACGAAATCTCCAAGTTGCTTCCCTGTTCCTCCCCTTGCTCATTTTGGGGCAGGAACTGTTTCTCATTGCATATATTTTCAGTTATGATATTTTCAGTCATGAACAGACATGTGGCCTTTGGTTGCTACAATGATAAAAGTTTTTCTGTATGTCATCTTGGGAATTCTTCCATCTAAATGAATTCCTCCTTGCTGTTGGCGAAACTCTGCTTTTGGCTGAAATTTCTACATTCTGCTCCATCAAAACGCCGCCATGTTAGCTCAGGTGGTCAGTCTGTATCTCTGTGCCCAGCTTTCCGTGGGTATGTCCTGGACTGAGTTACTATCTCTGAATAAATGGAAGGGCCTCTACATAGAATATGGAACCTTGTGTCACTGCTTTCACTAAAGGCAAACACATGTAGGGAATCAAAACTCCAGAGTGCTGAGCTTCTCCCTGCCCTTCTCCCCGTCAGTAGACTAACATTGATGAGAACATCTTTCAGTGCTAATATATGATGGCAACCTCTCTCAAAGCCTGAAAGAAAATAAATCCGCCTGCATCTCTTTCTGCACAGACTCATCTTTACATATATATCTGATATTTCATCTGTCTGCCTGCTGGCACCACTGTCTGGCTTATGTACTGGAATGAAGTGCCGTAATCTTGCCCCACTTCTCCCTTTCCCAATGAGCTTTGCTAATGCTGCGGTGCTGCAGCACATGCTGCCCTGCTTGGAGCTGCCCTGCTCGGAGCTGCTGCTCCGCAGCTATCAGCATCCCCTCCTCAACCTTGGGCACTTGTCCCCTGTGCTGCAGCAGTGCTTCCAGGGCAGGGAGGGAGGAAGCAGCTAAATAAAAATGATCAGATAGCTGGAAAGAAGCCTTATTTATT
>JAUBOD010000560.1:7147148-7162971 GCA_032353885.1 Nothura maculosa
TGCTGGCAAAGATTTATCTTGTTCCGGAGAGAGAAGTGAATGACCAGAAAGGCCCTTCATTCCATGGCTCAGGTCTAACACTACCATCTTTAGACTGTCAGCTCAAACCCTGCAGAACAGTACCAGGAGGAGCTTCATAGCACCAATAAGCTCAATTTCAGACATATCAGAGGGCTCAGTCTTTGGTCAAAGCATTTAAATGTCCCCTTGTATTGGCTTGCTGGAGAGAGTTAGTGACCTTTTTAAAATGATTCTTCTTAAATGCTATTGGCTGTAAAATCTTTTTTTATGGCTTTCTCTTTCCATTTCTTTGAATGGTTTAGCATATGACCTCCACCTTCATTAATGGTGGCACATGTGGTGCAGTGGATGGATGCGTGGAGACAGGGATTCTGTTTCCTATTGATTTCCTTTCTATGACTTTTGCCTTAAAGAAAAAACTCCAGAGAAAAAACATCACCAGTTGTGTCATTGACCTTTCTTAGTAGACACTGATAGGAGAGGAGGAGTGAATGAAATGCCGGATTAGGCCCCTCGTGTTCATTACCATGTTCAACAACAACCGCTACCTTTTGCTTCCAAAGGATGCTTAACCATCACAGGGGAGCGCACCTGTGTGACGGTACCGTAACGTACAAAAAACTATTTGTGGCCGAAATTTGTTCCTGACCCTCACGTGACTGGCTTTATGCCCTGAAGCATCAGACTTGCTTACCCCAAGTATAACCAAATGCTAGTTATATATTTATTTAGCATTAAAAAAGAATCCACTTACTGCATTTCACTTGTAACTTTCTGTGGTTGGGATTTCCACAGTCTGACTGTAAATGGAGGTTTTTGTAAACCTCAGTTTGGATATTGAATTTATCAACTGGAGATGATTTGGGAGGAGTAATCATGTTCAGCAATGGAAAGTAAAAATAATGCTGAATGTAAGAGAAACTGTCCTCAAGACACTACATATGAATACTTGTATAAACATTTCTTTAAGCTAGTTGGCTCAAAGAACCAAGTTACTTTTCAGAAAAAAAAAATCTGTTCTACCAAAACACAAGAAGAATTTTAATAGCTTCCAAGTATCATCAGTCTGGGCCATATTTGCTGAAGAAGTCTGAGCAGCACTGTGCAAATGATGGACCAGAGGAGCCTGTGATCTGGCCTCATGGCCACATGAAGCACCGTCCAACCTTGGGACAAGACAGGGATACACCCAAAGGAGACCTGCTCTGAGGGACACAATCTCACTCCAACTTGCAAGCAATAGCATAACAAATAGAATTCCTCAAAGTTAAGATATAGTAGATTGGTCAGAGAGACCAATCTCTCAAGAGATCATAGGCAGTACCCAACTCTACAGATGGATCTGTGTTCGCAGAAGAGCCCATGACTTTGGACACAGTAATAGGATGTCAGTAAAGTATTCCCCATGGTTGGATTCCTGCTCGTCTTTATCTCTGTTCTGGCAGGTTTAGAGACCATAGTCAACATTGTATTTATGAAGCAAGCCCACTCACTATATTCAGCAAATTCTTTAAATAAGCCTGAAAAAAAGGTTCTATGGGAAGAGGGAAAGGGAATACATTTGGATAGAGCTAGGAGAAAGCAGAAGGAAATGAGACCTTAAGAAGTCATCTAGTCTGTCCTCATGCTGCAAGGCAGCAGGTACCATCTCTTAATTTGATATATAATGAATATAGGTGAAATGGGTTGAAAGAGGGTTTTCCATGAATATTCAACAAAAGTGTTAGGTTTTGCTTCATGTGGTTTAAAGCTGATGTGTTTAAGATTCTTCATTTCAGGCGGCTAGCATATTTGGTTGATCACCATTATGAGTCATTTATATGTTAAAATAATGTTATATCAAAAAACATTTTTTTCATCCTCAAAGGACAAATCAAAAAATCACTCTTCGCTCACTTTCATAGAAATGTTTTAACCCTTTAAGAGAAAAATAGTTAATCTGCTTTTTTTTCCTGTAAATTATATCTAAATTCAGCTCTTTCTTATTTCTATTTATAATTGTCCCTAGCTGTTTTTTGGGAGGAGTCCGGGGATAAAATATTTTTTTCCTTTTTTGCTTATTTGCTCTTTCATTTTTTTCCTTGTACAGTGGTGTTTTTCTGCGTAGTTAATTTGTACCTTTTATGTAGGTGGTTTTATCCTCCTTTCATTTAGTTTTTGGATCTTTATTTTCTACTTTCATTAAAAGTAGCTTAAACTTTTTGCCCTCTTCAGTTTCTTAACTTGTGCCATTTTATTGCCGTGATTAAGTAGCTGTCCCTAGGCAGCAGCAATGAAAATGCAGCTTTCCCATCACATTCACTTATCTGCTTCTTGCAGGAATTAAGATTAATTATAGTTGTCAGCGCATAACTAAAATCACAAATGTCAATTTCCCCTTTTCACTTTTTTTGCTGTCAGAATAAATTGCATAATCATCACTTAATGCCAGGCTCTTGTTCCCCTAATAATACACTGAAGCCAAAGGTTTACCAAAGGGAACTCGAGGAAAACACATGAAACCCGAGAGGGTAAACACGACGTGGGAAAGCACAGCCTTGATAAGGCCGGGCCCATAGTGGAATTAGGCCTCCGCAAAGGCTGCAAGGCCTGGCCTGCGGTGGCGGGTGCCTCTGCAGGCCGCAGCCGTGGATTCTGCTCGGCAGGGAATGATTACTCAGAGGCTGAACTCACTGGGAATTTTGTGGGATTCCTCTCACTGGAAAAAAATAACCAATAATCAGGACCAGAACTTTCTTGGAAAGTTCTGTGTTACTCAGGTCTTCACCAGGGAGGGCTCTTTTGGGTGGAGGAAACAAGTGGTGCTGAAAGCAGCTGGTCAGAGTCCCGCTACATCTGACGGTGGCATCGGCAGGTCCCAGGAGAACCTTCCAGAGTTCCACTGCGCTGTGACGTCTTGTGGGGCCTGCTCCATGGGGCACCAGGGTTGGGCTCCTGACAGGGCTTCAGATTTAACCAAATTGCATTTGGTTAAACTGAGACTTAGACAGAACCCGGAGATGTAACAGTGCATCTATGCCTATAGATGTACCGGAGGCCTTAAACACAGAGGCTGGGGAAGAGCCTGTGCTGCATGTGACCTTTGCTGCAGGTCCAGCCCGGGTACCACATGTCCCACTGAGACGGCTTTCTCTCTCTTCTGATCTTCCTCACAAAATTTGTCTTCAAAATAGGTAGCTGAAGTTAGGTGAAGTGAATCTCTCTCCTTCTGCTTTGGAAAAACTGAAAGGCAGCCTTCTTTTTCTGTCCTCTTCCTCTTTTTTTTTTTTTTTAAGACAAAAAATGCCTTTAACAGTAATTAAAATGATTCAAGGAGAAAAGTTTTTTTTTTTAATAAAACTCAGTATTTTAGCTTCCAACTCTTAAGCTGGAATGTATACTCAAAACTTCATCCATACTTAGCAGCCTTTTCACTCTCCTAAAGCTCAGTGAATTTACCATTTGCCAAAAAAAAGGGTAAAAAAAAAAGATTTTCTCAGTTCTAATATCAAACTCGCACTAAGAGTTCAGCACTACAAAGTAAGAGAAATACATGACTTCTGACCTGACATATCAATAGTAGGCTTGTATGCAAACGAGAATGAAAATGCCACCGTAATGTAGCCTTTTTTGTAAAGTCACTCTTTTTTTTCTTTTCATTTCACTGATGTTATTTTTTAAACTCATTGTCATTTCCTGTTTTCTGTTCTTTTAATTATTTTATTTTATTTTGTTTTATTGTTGTCTACTGGCCTGGGAAGCTGTTTACTCAAGGTACCTAATTTTAGGAACCGTATGTGGGGATTTACATGCATGTTTACACATGCCAACTGTTTTAAAAGCTGTCCCTTTAAAGAGACTTTGTTCAGCTTCTGAAATAACAACAATTCGTTGAGCAACTCTCCCTGGGAGTGCTTGTTCCAGGCAGCTTGAGGACATGGCTTTGGGGTGACATTCGGAAAATTCTTTGAAATCCAAAATACAAGACCCTCTCAGAAAGTCACTTTCTGCTAAACAAGAACCTGTCCAGAGAAGCAGAAAAGCAGAGCAGAGAAACCGGAGAGGGCAGCTGGGGGGTACCCTGCCCTAAGAGCGGTGGGATGGAGACCTTGTGGCAGTGGCAGCAAAACAAGCGAGCCACTGCTGGCAGGAGCAACATGTCCTGCAGGACCTGACTGCAGCTTGCAGGATGACCACCCTGAGGGAGCCTGATAAAAATCTCCATGTTAAATTACTTGAAGAAAAAAAAAATGATACTTTTTAAGATTAGATACTTTTGACGTTTAAACACTGTCCAGTACCAGTCCTGGTTCCAACAGGTATGAGCGCTGTTCTCCAGGAACAAAGGACAAGGGAATCCTAAACAGAGGTAACGGGTGCCAGATGCCCTGTTTTCTTTCTGATCTGACTCTTTTGGCTTGGTCCCAGCTGCTTATAAAATGCTCTGGAAAGCTGGTATGTGAAAGGAGGGAGGGAGATGAGCTAGGATGACATTTTGCAGTGTGTGCACTAGTTCTGACTGCCAGCGCTTCGCTTTCCCACACAGTGTGCTCCCCAAACCCCTCTCCCCAATCTCGTAATCCTCCAGCCCCGTCTGAGGGCTGTGGTGCAACAGTGGCACTAGCAGCAGTGGGGACTGGGGAGCTAAGTATTTCCATCGCCATCTCCAGCAAGCTGAGCTGCTTCCCTTTTGGCCCCTCTTCTGCCCTGCAGCCCACCAAACATACCCTTGTGATTAATGGGAATGGCCACAGATAAATGACTGACTGACTGCAGTGTCTGAGGAGCAGATCGTGGAATGATTTGAATAGAGGCAGCAAATCAAACAGTGCAGCTTCATTTGGCTCGACATATTTCCTATGGCTTCACTTCACAGGAAGCTGCATGCTTTTGGGCATGTGCCTCCTGCCGGCGCTGCCAAGCTAGAGAGCGAACCCGGAGCGGATGCGCTCTGCCGCTTTTGCATTGTCAGAAGTGCCGAGTTGCTGAGATGAAAAAGGGCCATGTGAGACCTGCCTCCTGCTGCTCTTCTCTGGGGTTTGGCTGGGGCTTGGGAGCAGCACAGCCCAGTGCTATTTCTTACCTTTGAAAGGGCAAAGTGGATTTGGGAAGAGAGAGGTAAGATGAATGGGGCAAACGGTAGAAGATGGATTATTTTTATTCCCTTACTGAGCCACATTACAGGGCAGCTTGTCTAAGGGAATCATGAATTACTCAAGGCAAACCTCCCATAATTCTCTTACTTGAGTCACATACTTGAATAATAAAATTCTTGTTTGGATTTATTTTCTTTTCCTTTTTTTTCCACACTCCTTGTTAATGCTGTCAATTTACAGCCCTGCCAAAGTCTTCCATAACAATGAATCAGTCAATAGCCTCCAGTTCTTCTCACACTTCCCATCAGAAGCTTTTTTAAACATTTGTAATATGTGAAATTGTGATAATCAGAATTTTGCTCCTCCTTAGATGATTTCATGTTAGCTGACTGCTCCTGACACAAATGCTCAACAGGGTGTCTCTCCAATTAGCGGGGAATAGTTTCCAATCTATAGGAAGCGTAATCTGTGCTCTCTAACCTTCTGCCTCTGCACTTCATGACAGATCCCGGCCGGGGGCAGAGCTGCTGTTCCCCAGTAGGACAGCATCTCTTTATAGCAAAAGAGCAATCGCTCTCCAAAAAATAAAGTGACTTCTGGTACTAATTTTTCTACTGATCCACGTATGCTACTGAAGTCTGTGAAATGCTGGAGCCTTGTATGTTTCTGTGTCTTTCTCATCCTAATCTGAATCTTCCCAACAAGTGAGCAATATGACATGACTCATAACAAAGAAAATCAGCGCTTTAATTTGCAAAATTACTTGCAACCCAATTCTAGTATTTGCAAGTGGCTCTGTTAATTAAGGAAGCATCCCAGCAGGAATACCAATCCTATTTATACGCAATACCAAAGTTAACGGTTTGTGTTTTCCTGCAGCCTATCTGTGGCACAGCTGAGGAGCTCTTCTTCCTTCAGATTTAACCACTGAATTCACTTGACTGTAAGACTGAGAGCTAGAGTGCACAAGTGACTAACAGAAAGGGTTACAAACTTGTGGTGTGATAGCCACAGGGGCCAAGCTCACAGGAGATAAAGGCTCTCAGTGCTGCTGGCTTGTGTGGACAGTTTTATGTGCAGCCTCCTGCTTCATAAACTGGATAAGACATATGTGAGACGAGCCAAGAACACATTTTTGTATGAACATCATGTACTGGAAACGTGTCTCTGCCATCTTCTAGTCTTGATTTCGTTTATAAGAAATAAGCCATTCTAGAAAATTCCAGCTACTCTCTTGCCTGTATTTCCTAATTGTGTCAAGATCTCTATGAAGAGCTCGTTAATAGAGCCCCACATCTGCAACCAGTGTGCTGAGAGGAGACAGATGACTTGAGAGACGTGTGCTTGAACGAGGGGCCAGAGCATCAGCTGGCTGGAACTGATAGTTCTGCAGGAGTTTTCCCCAGCCAAGAACCTGGGCTGGTGCATTCAGGTTGTCCCCTCAGCTGAGCATAGCCCATGCAAGGAAGGGCAGGGATTCAGCTAAGGACGGCACAGTGCAGCAATTCTCGGTGGGAAGCATCACAGTGACTCCGGGCTGTGCTCATGTTGCTGATGCTGTGAAAGGCTGCTGAGCAGGGAAGAAAGCCAAATTTGACTCGGCAGATACGTGTGCACACGTGCTAAACCTCCACTGCTGAGACTACTAGAGTTATAACCTACCACCTCTAAACCTTGCCTGCATGCCTGCTTGCCCAGCACAGGCACTTCTCCTCCACTTTTCTTCCTGCTTAAGAGCCATCTCCCCTCTACACATCACTCCTTCACATTGTCCTTATTGAGGTGCATGACTGACCCCCATGTTTTGGGCTATATATTTTCATGGCTGCAGACCTGCTTGCTCTTTCTTCAGATTTTATTTCCCCAGACTGAACTTCTTCTATTCTGTCCCTTCTTGTTACACAAGTCAGCTCTGTCTTTGTGGAAAATTACTACCTGTGCCAAGTGTATTTTCTGAAAATAAGACTGTTTTGTTTTATGGAAGGGCTAAGCACAAGGGAAAAAAGACAATTTTGTCTTTGAGAATCATAATTTTCTGTTTAGGAATGAGAGGTTTTACTGCTGTATAGTGACGTATATGGCTTTATTCAATATGGGCACTAAAAAAAAAACTGTCCTGTTTTGTGTGAGGAGATACCAAAGAGATATTAAAGCTTGAATTAGCTTTCTTTCCTAGAGTTAAATCAATCCCAGACTCCATTAATTTGAACAAGTGCCCTTGGTCCTATTGCCTGGCCATCTAGAGCTATTAAATAACAGCTAATTGGTCTATATGTCCCCTTTAATAAGGGAAGCCTGCCACAGACATGGAGTTCAGTAAAAGACCAAGAGAGACGTCTAACTTGGGGAAGCTCTGACATGAAGAGAGGGGAATTAAGTGCAGCCCTGCCTTGTTATGTTAACCTCTGCCGGGCGCTTGGGCGGAGGCGTGACGTGGAGACTCTCCCTGGAATTCACACACGACTCCTCAGGAAGTGGGGAGCCAAGGGAAGCAAGAAGGTGAACAGTTCAGAAAGATTATGAACCAAAAGATAAATAAATCCCCTGAGCCTTTATGATGGTGCAGATTTAGCAATGCACTTTGAGATGGCAGGCAAGAGAAAATGGGACTGGGGAACCTAAGGAGCATCCTGAAAGCCCACCACAAAGATTTCCAGTTATCCGAGGCTGTGCAGTCACACAGGAGCTAGGCACATTGCATGAGACCAGATTGGTTTGAGGTACCCTGAGGAGTCTGCAAGTGAACCTCATGGCTCTGAGAGCACAGCCACGCTGGGAAGCACAGCTGCTGTGGCAGCTAAAGATGGTATTTGATTAGTAGCTGCTTTGTGCAGCTACAGAAGCTAAACAGAGGCACTCGGGTTGCCAGAAGGAATCCAGGACCTCTGAGGGAGACACATTTAGCCACCCAAATTCAAACAAGAACTAGTACTCATGCAGAAGCAACCACAGTGCCTTTGACCATGATTGATCATGACTTCTATTCTTATGTTCAGTGTGTGAAACATATCACTGCCATGTTTAGCTGCCCCTGAAGCAGTGGTCTCAATGGTAGCTCCAGAGAGGGAGAATCCCTTTGCTTTTAAAGACTCATTGCACTTCTAAACTCTCCTTCAAGATGAACAGATGACAGGTGGTGTCCACTTCAATTGCAGGAGGGTTTTCTGGTTTGAGGATGAACTTTGGATTCAGTTCCTGGAGCATCACGTCCCAGGAGGAGAACGTTAAATTCAAGTGGTGTCTAACCTCCAATTATATGTCTTCTTCCATAGCAGTCTCCTGGATATGGAGGAGGTAGCTCAAGACATCTCTGTCATTATAAGATAAGATTTAACATCTTCTGCACAGAGGCCCTCACACAGGCTTTGTGCTGACGGATCCCAGGGCAATTTCTTCTTCCTCAGGGCAGTTTTCCCCTTTGAACATCCCTTCTCATCTCTTACTCTCAGAACTTGTGGCCAAATATAAGGGCAAACAGAGACCAGCATTAGTGGCAGAAATACCTTCTGGCACATGACAGGCAGGATGGGTCTTAATTAGAAGACTGCTGCAGCATAACATTGACATGATGTCCTGGAGAAGAAGCTGAATCTGACTCAGGCTCAGACCCCCTTGGTGCTGCCATTTCTTTCCCCCCACATGAAAAAGAAAAAAATGTTAGCAAGAAATCAGTGAGTTGGCATGCTGTCGAGTTGACACTTTGCCCATGATACTTTAAACAAGGCACCACTTTCTCCTATGTTTGAGCCTATCCAACTATGAATGCCCTGCATTAGGCATGCAATGAATCTGCAATTAATAAAAATTAGGCTCAAGAATGAAGACATTACTTGTTGGCAAAGAAATAAGTTGCCACCAGTCAGGAGTAGCAGGGGAGAAGGAAGTCAGAGGCTAAGGAGATATATGGAAGGAAGTAAATAAGATGAGAGGCAAGAAAAAAATGTGAAGGTAAGGAGGAAAATTAGAGAGAAGGTTGGAAAGAGTGAAGGAAGAGACGAAGAAGGGATAGGAGGGGAGGGTGAGAAGACAGAGATAGGAAATGAGAAATACAGAAGAGGAATGGGACAAAAAGCAGGGAGGGAAGATGGAGTCAGTAGGATGAATGTGTTTACAGAAGAATACATGCTAATTCTTGGAATATGTCAGTCCCTTAAATCACTGCTGAGGGAGGGAACCATCCAACGCTTGGAGAGCCCCTTGGTCTGCGGGTGACAGGCCCTTGGTGTTTCCTCAGCAAGAGATTGAACAGAGACGGGAAATCTCGCATTGCTGCGCCTCCTCGGAGGGCTAGCATTTCTCTCCCGCTTTCTTTCCTTTCTTGTTTTAAACCAAGCAAAATCAAAAAAGAAAGCAAGTAAAACAAAAGCCCCCTTCGCTTTAATTAAATTACTCAGCCGCCCTCTGGGGTTGACACTGGGGATACATGAGGCTTTTGTGTAATATCTGGAGGAATTCTCCCGCCGCCCCCCTCCGCCTCCCCCTGCCCCGTCCCAGGGACAGAAGGAAGGATTTCAAAGGGGAAGCGAGAGGAAGGGGGAGGGGGGTAAGCTAATAGGGATGGGAATTATGCTGCGATGGCTGGAGGGATAAGAGAAAAAAGGGAAGGAAAGTCGCTGCAGAAATTGAAAGCTGATTCCCCTCGCTGGCTCGAGGCAGTGCTCTGACCTGGGGTAACTGCCCTTCTGCCAGAGACACAGGCAAAGTTCAGGGCACAGGGAAAGCTGGATAAATATAGAGTCCGCAGCCGGGGGCTGGTCCCAGGACGTGCTGGCCATGGCGGGGCCCACTGGACACAGTTGTTAGCCCAGCGGACAGCAGTCGCGCGCGCCCTCAGAGCCAGTAGCACTGGGCCTGTGGCAGGAGCGTG
This sequence comes from Nothura maculosa, assembly GCA_032353885.1. Taxonomy (NCBI): domain Eukaryota; kingdom Metazoa; phylum Chordata; class Aves; order Tinamiformes; family Tinamidae; genus Nothura; species Nothura maculosa. Next base: position 7,157,112 of record JAUBOD010000560.1, read on the forward strand.
GGCACGCGCACTGAGGTGGCACCTCACACTGTTCCCTTGCTGCCATCTTCTCCATCAGGACACACGGCCTAGCGGCTTGGCTCTCCCTGCCTCCAAGGTTGCCCCTGTCCCACATGCAGGCTGAGGTGCCATGTCCAGGGCGCAGGCTCCTGGGCTTTGAGTGGGGCCTTGCCGAGTGCAGGGATGGTGGTGCAGTCAAGGGCCGGGTGTGTAACCCATAAACAAGCCGTACGACCAGAAGGAGACAAGGTTGCATACCAGCACCCGCTCCCCTTTGCTTACTGTTGGGAAGGAATATTTCTGGGAACAAAGAACATCTGGGCCATAGGCTGAGCAGGGCTTTATACGCTGGAGCTTGTAGCGCTGCCCCATCTGGAGAGCAGCTCCAGCGAGCTCTGTGGGGAGATAAGAGGCAGAGTCAACCATAAATCCACCCTTTAAGCATGACAAGTGTGTGCCTCATACTCCAAAAAGAGGAGGGGGAAAAGTAAGTGGAAACATTTTTTGTCTGTGCTGAACACACGCAGAGCTCAAGAAGCCGTGGCTCGCTGCAGTTTGATGGGAGGCTGGTAAGCATGGAGCACCCCCAGGGTGCCAAGAGGAACAGTCGGAGGCTTTTCCACCCCTGACAGCTTCATCCTCCCTGACAGCCAGGGCTGGCCAGAAAGCGCAGGAGCTGGGGAGATGCAGCCATATGCCCGAAGGCCCCTTCAGGGCTGGAGCAGGAAGCAATTGCCTCCAAGGCAGAAGAGACATCCAAAAAGTTGTGACTTCAACCATGGTAGAGAAATTTGCCTCCCACTTCTCAGGGCCTCTCTGCTATTTATGGCTAGCGGTGATTTATGACACTCATAATGGCCTTGTGGATGAGACAGCAACTAGCACTGTGGGTGTGGGGGAGTAATATTGCTGTTAAAGAAAAAAATAGATGAAATATTTCCCCAAGGGAGCTATCGAGGTTCAAAGGAACCCTCGCAGCTTGCACCCCATGGGATGGCAGTGTATTTCCATGTGCTGATTTCAAATACACACTTCCAAGCGCATGTGATCTACCGTCCTGGCGCTGCTCCCCAGCACGGCCGGGCCTCCAGGCCCATCTCAGCAGCGCGGGCCCACATTCAGGCCACCCAGGTAATCTGTGTCTGGTGAGCACCTGTTCCAGGCAGCTTGAAGGAAGGTATAAATACACCCTCGTATTTATCTAGGATTTCCCTCTTACTGCCTTCGGCTTTCAAAATAGCCACCCACTAAAGTAGGCCAGACAAGTAGCATCCCTTGCTTTGCTCCTCCAAGTTTCTCCTGAAATTCCTTTTTGCCTCTGTTTTTCGATGGTTTTCCAGCCTGTGCTGACTGGTTGAAATATTCGGCAGGGTGAGTTTCACTACAAGATTTCCAGCTCTGTGTATGCAGGAAGAGCATCATTTTAACCCACACCCAGATATCTTGCTGTTCATTCACAAAGAATATTATCTTACAGCGTGGCATAAAAATATACAGCATGGCACAGTTACACAGCACGGAGCTGAACCTCCCTGAGCCAAGGAGCTCCCCATCAGACCTGATGGACTGACTGGCTAAGAGGCCAAAACATGGGTGAGAAATTAAGGAAATGAAAGGAGTATGGAAAGCGGGTACTGAAAACTACTGGGGACATGTATGGCCAAAGTCCAGACACAGGAACCAAATAATAGAAGGTAGAAAGGAATGATCTCTGGGTAACAGTGCCTGCCGCATGGCTTTTGGCAAACTGTGACTCACTGTCCCTGCATGTGAGTTAGGAAAAGGAACTACAGACCTGGAGTAGGCACCAGTGTGCAACTGTATCAAAAGCGTGGGATCAGAAGAAGACAATACTGGGAAAGACAGCCTGTGAGAATGCAATTATGGCAAGAAGCTTCAAGGGAGGATTATACTTGAAAAGGCAGAGATTGGAGTAGAGGCAGAGATATGAAATATGTAGCTAGGGATTGTACGATTGCACTCTTGTGCAAAGGTGCCATTTATTAAAGGAAAGTGCTCTTGGCATGCCTAGGCACAAGAGGAATGGGAACCTCTCCGTCTGCACGTGTGAAGTGAAATCCCCTATTTATTTATGTCCCGGTGCACGTGCTATCTGAGTCTTGCAACCTAAGTTGATAATAATTCAAACATCACTTATCTTGGACTTAGTTGCTAAACTGTAAGCAAGGATTAGCATAAAATGAGATTTGTGCTGCCCAAAGCAGAGACAAAAGGGTCTTTTTATTTAATATTCCCCAAACTGTGTTTTCCCATAAAGAAAATTAAAGACAAGAAAGGACAAAATGAAAAAAAACTTCTCTCCAGAGTTTTGTCCTCATCAGATCCATACCCTAATTCAACCCTTTGCTCCAACATTTCTCTGCCATCTTATTGCAAAAACATTGAAGATATTTGTTGCAGTTGGAGTAGAGTAAGGGAGAGTGGAAGGCTGTTTTAGATATAAGTTATAAGGGGTCTAATATAGTTCCATATAGAAACTAAATGGAAGAGCAGATATCAAAATTTATTGAAACTTGCTATTTTAAACTACACATAAGCATGTCAAATAACACTGATCAAGGTCTTGCAAGAAATGAAAACAAAATTTTGTCAACTAGGTATCACCACTGTGTCTCCACCTAATAGCTGCTTTATTAACATGAGTCGGGAGTCAAGAGTTAATATATGTTACGTTAAATATGTGTATTTTCCATTTACACATCTCCTTTCTGCTGAGTTTCTTTTCTAAATCACTTCCTTTATAACCACTCTCTTCTTAATACACCACCTGACTGTTACTGCATTTACTGTTCTACTCATATAAACATGTTTATGTTCCCAAAGGGACAGATTTTTTTTTTCCTTTATAAACTTGACTTCTGTATTTGCTCTCTCTAGAGTGAATATGCATGGATGTTCATATGTGTTCAAATGCACATGAAAGAGTGCCCTTCTTCCCTTTCCCTCACTCTCATGTTTATGCTTATGCGCCTCTTCCTTCCTGCACTGCTACTCTTCAATATGCTTGATTACACATATGCTTATATATATATTTGCACAATTTATAGCTTCTAAACTGATATGAGCTCTTATTATCTATATCTTTAAATCCAGCAAACAAAAGCTAGGATAATTTTGAAAAGCTTCTAGATATTAAGATTTCTGGGGCTTTATGGTTTTCCAGATGAATAGGTGAGAAGGCAGGAAATCTATATAGGACAGCATGGTAACTGCATGTTTGCTATAATTGATGATCCTGATGTTTAAAATAAAACAAATTCATAGAGAGCAACACTCCATTTCCTGAGAAAAGACTTAGAAAAAAAAAGGGATGGACTCATTATAGGGCCAAATGCTGGAGTCTTTATGTGATAGGATTAACCCTGAAAATGGAAAAGGCAGCGATGGTGACTTTGAAAAACCCTCCAAATGCCAGCTTTGTCATCTGCATGATTAATAACTCGTGTGTGATCTTTATGAAGAGCTAATGGTGACCTGGAGATTGTGGCTTTGATAAGGTGGATGTTTAATGGCTCTATCTTATGATAAATGGCTTATCCAAAGCATTGTGCCGGTCATGAAAATGTTGTAATGTTCTCCTGCCAGATAAACACTGATGTTTTCATATGTATCCTGTCAGCCGTAAGGCAAAACGTTGCAGAATTCACTGACATTGCATGAGAATGCAAGAAAAAAAAGAAAGTGCCTCAAAGTGTACACCATAAAAAAGTAGTCTAAAGAGGCTTTGAAGAATTGTATGGTTCATCCTCCTGTGCAGGGAAAGGCAGGCTGTATCTATGGCATTCCTGACAGATAGTTGGCCAACGTTTTTTCCATATAAACTACTGTCCCTCCTTCCTCCCACAAATTGTCATTAAAACTCATCACTGAAAGCAAGATAGCATTTTGCATTGTTTGTTGGCTTTCTGTCCTGCCTTGCATGGATAAATAAAGCTTCAAGGAGGTTTGATTGAGATAGGTGACAAATAAGCGTTTTTCAAATAAATGATATTCTTGTTTCACAGACAGTATATCCTGCATGGAAGCTAGGAAAGCTAGAGCTAGGAAAAGGGATCGGTGGAAAGCTGGTTTCAAGTCAACATTGCATTGCTCTCACATGTTTTTTCCTTTTTTTTTTTTTTTTTTTTTTGGTAGCTTTGTTTACAAGTTTGTAACCAAGAAATTCAAATTCACTTTGTCAGAAGTCAGATGCCCTTTTTATGTCTAAGCTCATCTGGAAAACTGAAGACTCTGTAATGTAAAGGGCTTTTACTTTTGGGAAGATGGTCAGTCTGAACAATATGAGCTGTCAGAGCAAGCTTTGTCTGCCTGCAACCTGGACAGGTTCAGGACTAGGGAAGTATTCCCTCCCAGGATGGAAGAAGCATTCTGACATGTGCTTTGTCCCCACAGGCACAATCTACAGCTATTTCAGCTGGGAATAAGCTCTAGTAAGCCAGCCTGCAGTCTGATGTCCTGTGCATCTTATGTAGGATACGTCACTGAATGTCCACAACTGTCTTTGAATGTGTGCAGCAAGCCATCAAGTTCCTTTGCTGTCTTGTCTTTCCTTGACTTTCTCTCTGGCTTCTTTTCTGTATTTGCTTAAATATGGGTTGTACTGGCTTGCACCTCATCTAAGTAGAGGTAGGTGCACTTTCCAGTGCACGTCTGTTGCTACATTATAATGATTTTTTGAAAATTATGAGAGCCTGAAATGCATGCATGTCCTGTAAACCCCACTGGAGTAAATGTCTTCCTGCCTTGATCTCTCTGAGTGATTAATGAAATGGGAGGCGTGGGATCAAAGATGCTTTTCAGGGCTGATTCTAATACTAGTCCAAGGCATATTACTCATCTTAACTTCTCTGTTTGCATCCAGTAGGCCAAAATAACGCCAGTACAGATTGCATCATGCTGAGTCTTTGCCTCACGATCTCTCAGCACCACAACTGAAATGCCATACAATCTGGAGATTAGTTTGTCCTGCAAAAGGGAGTGTCATGCCATGATATTGCATTATATGACCATTGATTATATGACCAAGAGTTCATGTTAGGAGATAAAGCCCGCTACCGCATTGACTTCTGTGGCAAAAGGCAGGTGATGGGTAGTAACTCCATAGATGTTGGGGTGGATGACAGCACTGATCTATGAGTCTCTGCTTGGCCAGCAATGTGCCAACATCTCTATCAGGCTCTCCCTACTCAGAAACTACTGCAATGTATTAGTGGAGCCTGAGAAAATTTAGTAGGATTCTCACCTGTCAGTAGAGAACTGCCTTTCCTCTCATAAACTCTTCCTAGAGATCAGTCTCTTTAAGGAAAGAGCATTTTGAAGCGTATATATATTTTAAAGGTCATATTCAATAATTTTTTCTCACATTTTTTTTGTCTCAGCAGTTGACACATCTTCAGAATGGTGCATTGATCCGTGGATTAAACTTAGTTACCTTGGCAAGCAACTATTCCTTGAGTGCCAAGGTAACCAGGTCAAGGGGAGAAAGTCAAGATTATTTAAAAAAAACAATGTTTTACTGACAAAAGCAATTTTAAAGAGATGTGTGGGGTAAGGGGGAGCAAGGAGGAGAGCCCTGGTTTACACTAAAAAATCTGTTACACAGCTTAAACATAAATGTTGGTTTTGCATTACCGCCCACTGTTTTCACAGAATCACACAGAATTACAGAATGGTTGAAGTTGGAACTTCCAACCCCCCTGCTCAAGCAGGGATACAGAGAGCGCATGGCACAGGGTGGCATCCAGGCAGGTTTGCAAGATCTCCAGAGGGAGGAGACTCCACAGCCTTTCCAGGCAGCCTATTCCAGGGCTCTGTCACCCTAAGGAAAGAAGTTCTTCCT
>JAUBOD010000560.1:7171313-7199197 GCA_032353885.1 Nothura maculosa
AGCATAATGGACCTGTTTCTTCCAATTTGCTTCCTCTTCTCCACCTAACAAATTGAGACACCTGGTCACAGCCCCTCTTTGGGTCAGTTTTTAGGGCACAAAGACCCTCTGCATGAAGACTATACAACTTAAAAGTATGAAGCAATTCTTTATTGTCTCATAGAGAAAAATAGCTAGAATTTAATGAGGTATTAGCCTCGACATTAGAGTGCTTGTCACCCTGATAGGGCATCCAAAGTCTTTGCTGACCCGTTTGACTTCAGCAGCTCTGGGGACGAGATCCTCACCATTTCAGAGTTGCCATCTTGCATCAGCTCCATCAGCACTGATGACACTGACTTCGCCATCCAGTGACCCCACAATTCCTCAACAGCCTCCTTGGTTTTTTTGTTTGTTTGGTTGGTTGGTTAGTTGGTTTGGTTTGGTTTCTCTTTAGAGCTTTGTATCCTTTGTAATGGTGCTTTAGTTCTTGAATCTTTGAAGTAGTGGTGATCCCATCTCAACAGTCTTACCTATGTGAGTAATTGTTCTTCTTGTCTCTCTCTCTAGGCTCTCACACCTTCTTCTCAGCAATCTGAGTCAAGGTGATAAGGCTGTGCCTTGTCAGAGTTGAGCTTTGGTCCTTGGCACTCAGGCAGCCAACTGCTGGAAGGAGTTTATAGCAGAGACTATAAAGAGGGTCTGTAACAATATCTTGGGATAGTCAAAGGGAAGTCACTCACCAAGCTGGAGTCACAGTCTGAGCAGGAGACTGGTGGATTTTAACTCTTTACTACTTCCTGAAGAAAAGTTTATGAGCCACAGTGGCTAAAATTTCCAACCAAGCATAAATTGGGCTGACCTTTAAGAGTTAGCTTAGTATTTTATAGATTTTGCCCAGTCCATTGCTTTCTGAGATGCCAGAGCATATCAGGAGGGAAGAAAGTTTACTTCTCTCAACAATTTTTGTAATAAATTATTATTATTATTATTATTATTGCATTTTTAGATCAGCAGTTGTTCCCTGAACCTAAATTAAGATGTACTTCCCTAAATATTCTCTGAAAGTCTATTCCAGCACTCTTTTCTTAAATTTCAGAAATTCAGAACCTCATGAATTTCTGTTGTTATAGTATGGCTATCAGCTGCATGTCTTCAGGTTCTGCACACTAACTTTTCTCAGTTATTATGCTAACTGGATATTAACAGTGAGGCAGAGATATTTGTGCAGAAAGAAATTATTTGTCTTGACATAAGGGTTTATTTAAAGCCACAGCTCCCACAGGATGAGTGTGATGGCATTGCAATCTTGGAAGATACTTGGATTTTTCTCTACTCAGAGCTGTTTCCAGCTTACCAGCAGATAAGTCTGACCATATGAGGAACTTCTACAGGATTCACCACCAGATCTCACCCAACTTAAAAAAAATAACTCACTGCTCTGTTCTGTAGATTGTGTGCCAGTGAAGTTGTTCATTCCTTTGTGTGTCTCTCTAATTGTCTCCAATCAACCTTTTTTGACAGTTATGTGCTTCAAACAGCATCCAAACAGACACAGCAGCAGTATGAAGAAGGCTTCACTGCATACCTGCTTCTCCTCTCCCACAACGCCTCTCAGCCACAATCTCATTTTTTCTTCAGTGTATAATAAACAAATATATATTGGAATAAGTGAAAAAGAGATGGGGAAAGAAGTTGTTCCTATGGCCAGGGGACTGACCATATAGACCTGAGGTCTCCTATCTGAATCCATGGGAGAAGAATCCTTTGTTTCCTGTGATGGGAGGCCCATCAACATGCAAGTCTGGCAGTGGCCACAGCATCGTCCAAATCTCTGCCCTGGCTTAGTTGTAAACCTTTATGAACTGGGTAAGATTTGCAAGAGGTGGTTTTTGTGGTAGGGCACTGTTCTGTGGCCATCAGCCCTTTTTGGATTCAAACAACATTATGAGATTCAAGGGGTTTATCTGAAATATGAAAACACCATAAATATTCATTTTCATAAAATCCTGCTCAGACAAGGAGCGTAGAGCAGCCCGATTTGTATCCTGCTAATACCATCCAACTGCCAGTGGGGAGGAGGACCCCAATATCTTGTGTTGGTCAGACCCCTATCAGATCCATGTGGCTGGCTTGCCATCCTCCCACTGTGAGCAGTCTCACATCCCCCAGGGAGCTGCGGGCTCGCACGAGCAGCTCGGTGGTGACTTGCCATTGAGCAGGCAGCAGGAAAACACAGTTCCCATGCGTTTCACGTATGCTGACTTAAATGCATTGCATATGGGTGTGAGACAGGCTGGATAGAGATATATAACGTTGGACTGATTTAGTAGAAATGAAAATAACTAGACATATGTTAGGCCTATTAAAATACTGATGCATATTGTGCCCCCTGCTTACTCTTACTGGATAATAACCTTTTCCATACCCACATATTGCTTCATGGGGGAGAAAGGCAGATCTTGGAGACCTAGTTATATCTACTCAGCAGTCAAGATAAAGATTTTAATGATTAGAGCTCGTGTGTCAGAGTGAGAATTTTAGTGGTGATTTTCTTGAGTGCACTACTGGGTCTAATTCCCCTTGACTCAGCATAGGTCATCCACAGTCCCCACGAGCCCCAGTGAAGGACATCTTCAGAGAAAAAGGACAGTCGTTAGTCACCTTAAGCCAAGTTCATATAAGTATGTAATTAGGGTTGCACATCTGGGATTATTTTGGCTCCCCATCAAAAGTTAAAAAGTTTTATGAACGAGAGGCAGGAAAGAGGATTTGATCCAACTTTGGGTGCTGAAAAATTTCTCTTGTCTCAGCACTGTGAGGCTCCAGAGGTTTGTATTCAGCATTTGCTGGCCCTAGAGATACCAGCAGTTCATACAGTCATCCCAGGGCAGTCAAACTCAAACAGTTCTACTGCTGTTGGTCCGCAGAGATTTTTTTCTCCCTTATATCTTTTTCTAGTCTTATGTTGTTAGAGTGGGAGTCCACAGTGCCAAACAGCAGCTCACTTGAGTGTCTTGCCATGCTCTGGGTTTTTGCCTTTCCCAAGCACTGGTAGTTAAAGACAACACACCTTATGGCAGATGTTTCCCTGTAACATTTTGTACAGTGACACTTTTGCCATCAGAAGAGATCCTTATTTGCTGTCCACATAAAACAAAGGCCTGTCTCACCCTTTATGAGGACAAAAATGTACCACTTTAACTGCTACTTGACTACTGAGCCAAGCCATCCGCTGCTATGAGAGCCTTTTCTCAGTGTGTGCTGCTTCACAGGAGTCTTTTGACTGGCCTTCTGGGGAGCATTTCGGTGTGAAGAGAATAAAGATCATAGGGAAGTAGTCTCAGCCTTTCTTTTAACATAAATCACAAACAAAGAGAATTGGCAACTAAAGCGCAAGAGAAAGCTGATGGATTGCATTCCATGGGAATATGTTGTTCAATCAAGATAAAGTTGATGCTATTATTAAAGTTATTATATGAAGAAGAAACCTGGAGGATGAGAAGAAATGTCCACTGCTCTGGGGAGGGAGAAAAAAACATTTTGGAAGAAAGAAAAAAAACACTTTCCCTCTTGAAACAATGTGGTTTTTCAAATTACATTTTTACAAGTATTTTATAGTATATATTAGAATATAATCAAAAGATTAGAAAAACAAAATCAACAGCAAATATTTCAATTAATCACAAATATATTTTTCTGAAGATTTTTTTTTCTTCCATAAAAATATAATATGAGTAAGATTGCTCTACTTTGGGGCAGAACCAAATTCTAAAATTTTGAGCCAGAATTCACCCAAAGGGAACATTTCATTCCCTCTGCAGACCTCTTAGTCAGAAAAATTATGTAAGAGAAAGGTGAATATTGCCTGTTACTTGCTCATCATGTTCCAGCCTTCCCAAAGGCTAAAGATGTCTGTTCTAAGTCTTTTTTTTCTTTTGAGTCTCGACAACCTCAGTCCCACAGAAGTTAGAAAGAAACTTGTCTGAGCAACTTGCACTTGCCCACTTAAAAATAAATAAATTCAAATGCACTAAGCAAAGGATTACAAAACCAGATTTAGAGATAGACCCTGAAGAAACTTATTTGCAGATGGGCTTAAACAGTGGATAATAATACTGACTCACTATTATGAACTGCTTTGAGGTCTAGGGATAAAAGGGCTTATGTTAGTACTAGGTATTATTACATTTTCTTGTTAATTTTAAAAGCTAGAAAATGAATAATAAGCAGTGAAAAAAAAGTACTTTCAATAAAATTAAGGACTTAACCTGATAAAAATCCCAAATGTCAACACTATGATATTGTGACTCCCTCGCCAGCCCTTCTTACCTTGCTGGCCTTTTTTAAACTTCTTCAGAGTGGAATGGATTCGAAAACTGTAGGAACCTCAACTTGAAAATTCATGGGGAGCTTCATAGCCTATTTCCTCTGCTCTAGATGATGTCACAGGTAACTTTGCTGCTTGTCACACTTACAGAGAGATCTCCCATGCACAAGCTTACATGCACACACTTTTTCATCCGTACGCACACTTTCCATAACAGGTAGCATATAAAGCACAGAAAGAAGAGAAAAAAAATAAAGTATTGGGAAATCAACATCTGGTTTGAATAATTCCTCCTATTTAAATTTTTACTTAGAGAACTCCCATTGGTACCGAATAATTGAACTCAGTTATTCACAGCTAAAATCTTGGTAGCACCATTCCTCTCTGGTTTCATGTGGTAGAACATAACACCTAGGCTCCTAGCGTCTCATAGGTGGGGTTTACATTGTGGGGAAAACATGAGGAAAGACATCTCCCCATCTGCCCCCTCCTCCTGTAGGCACACGCAAGATGCAGCCTTGTCTTCTCCGTCTCCTCTTCCTTATTATGAGACATTAAACTTAAAACAAATACACTTCACTTTGCAAAAAAACAGAAAAAAAAGAGAGTGTAATTAGCCTTGCTTTTTTTGGCCTGCCTGTGTGTGGTAAAATGTCTAGTAATAGTTGGCAAGACTTCTGCAGGGAATGAGATTCCCATGGTTAGATCTAAAGCCCAAATACTTGGAACAAATTAACACCAGCCAAAAAAGTGAGGTTAATTACAGGAACACTTGGAAGAGGAGGTCTCCCCAGTCTGGAAAAATGCAACACACTATCTGCATGTATGGTATGTGACCAAGCAGGATATTTCTCTCTCTCTCTCTTTCTCTCTCTCTCTCTCTCTTTTGCTCTTTCTTTCTTTCCTTTTCTGTCCCAACTGTAGACAAATGTCAAAGCGACTGCAAACAAAGACTTCATCATCCTCCGACCTCTTCTTCCATCAGGCCAGTGCCACCGATGGCCCTGGAAGCCACTCAAAGCTGAGAAACAAGGCCATCGGCGGTTGGCTCTCCTTCTGTCTATGTTTTCTCATTAGTGGTTTTGCGTTGTTGAAAGGCATCTTCATTGGAGGCCCAGTATTCCGGCAACATGCTGCTTTAATCTGGGGTGGGCACTGAAGCTTTCAAAAACACAGTATACAGCCCAACAGGAGAACAGTCATCTTCCCTAATATGCTCTTTGGAGAGCAAATCTGTAAATCCTGTAGGCCCCTAAACATCTGCCTTTGGTAACATTTTAATGGAGAAAATTTGCCTAGTAACCACATTGCTGTTGACCTTTGATGCATGAAGAATGTATACATATACGTCTCGGGGGGGACTCTGTGTGTGTGTGTGAAAACCTAGGAAATCGGGGTTGCAAATTCAACTTGGTGGGAAGCTAGGTTCTCCAGCTACCTGTGCACCTTTAGGAGGGCTCCCTCATGTGTTTGCATTACTCATGACACAGCCCTCCATGGCATGAGGACATGCTCTTTTTCTTTCGTTTTTTTCTTTTTTTCATAGGATTCCTGTCTCACTCTGTGCTCACGATGAATATTCTTCACTACAGGATCAGCTATCCAAGATTTTGGGGTTTTTTTCTTCATTGTTCAGTTTGTGACCTCAAGCCTTACTGACTGCACACTATTGAAACCCTGCTCTGAAAACAACATCATTTTGTTTTCTCATGGGCTTTTCTATAGCACTCATGACAATAGTATCAAAGGGTCTCATAAAGATTAATTCAACTATTTTTGCTACATCCCCAGGAGGCAAGTTGGTGTTTTCTTCATTCTCCAAATGTTGAACTAAAAGCATAAGCCTTGTCTATACAGTGATGGCTGCAATTTAGAGAGAGGCTAAAACCATGACATCCTCTGTGGCCCCATGGCAACTTCAAGCAGCATCTGCACAGCCTGTCAGACTGCGTCTGGCTCCAACGTGTGCACTGCCTGACCCCACAGCCATGCTTGCAAACTTACAAAATTGAATCTGGTCTCGAAGGCAGCCTCAGGGCCTTTGACAGTATAGACGTAGCCATATGGTCAACAGCGTGTTCACAAGATCAGTGGTAGGCATTAATTTTGAACCCTGTCATTGAGATTCCTAGGAGCTGATTTTACCCTTACTTGTCATTAGCTCACACTTTATATGTTCAGAGCAGAGCCCCTGCCAACTTTAGTTACAGCTGAGACCCCCAGGCTCCAGGCTGGATCCCCAGAAAACGAGAACCTACAATTAGGAGCCATCTGTGAAAAGTTTGCTTTAAGCAACACAGCTGAGGTTTTGCAGCAGAAGCAGGGTGAGATCCCAGTTCCCCACAGTTCTACTCAAGTGAATTGGAAATGGCTTTCCTTGCTGTCTTCATTTGCTAACCAGTGTCTATCACCTGCAGCAAATGCAGCAGGAAGCCTAGGGCCAGCAACTGCCTGCGTTCTGGTGCAATCCTACATCTGACATGTGGAGCAAGGTAAGAGGCCTGTGGGAAATAGCATGCAATCCTGTAATGCATATTCTGCACAAAAGGGTGGAATTAGTTTTGCACAGGAAGCTTTAATCCAGGTATTTCCTGACTTCTGAACGATCAACTTTAAAACCTTGGTTATGTTCATTTAGCTCAGGGGGGATTGGATGCCTAATTTCCTATGCTTTAAAATAAGCTGGGTGATAAAATAGGAATGCCAATGTGTGGCATCCTGGAGAATTTTGCAAAGTTTGCCATCATGCTGCCAGCTCTCTACTGCATACCGCTTGGCCAGGAGTTAAGCTGACACAAGTAACAGATCCTCACCACATGATTTTTCTAAGTCTTATAACTTGGCCAAATGTGGGTAGTTTTTCACAAGGACAGACAAGTCACATCCCCAACACAAAAGCCACCTCTTCTGCCAAATATCTGATTGCAGTTCCAAAGCATAGGGGTTCTAGGGCTTTCCAAATAAAAGGTTGTAAAAAAAATTCAACAAGACAAACAATGTATTTTTCCAGGCTTCTTCTCAGAAACACTATGTCACTTTGGCTGAAATTTCTTTAAATAATTCAGCTTGAGGTGAACAGCCAATATGTAAGTTTCAGCCCAAACAGTTGAAGCTGTCAAAGCTATAAACAAGTGAAAGAAGGACCCTATAGACATGGCAATCACACATACTAGTAAGGACTTCTCTCGGCTCTATGTGTTTCTGTTTATGAGTGCATTCATATACATCCAGTACGAGCTGATGCTTCTGGCTGAATTTGAAAGTCACTACGGGAGTCATGCCTTGGGAAAGACACTTGAGTTGGCTGGTTCCTATGCCACTAAGAAAAGAATATTGGAAAAGGAATAGGGAGAGGAAGCAAAATGCACTGTAATGGCAATAAATCAGTCAAGACAGTCCATATAGCCTGGAACGGTTATCTTCTGCCAACCCAGCCTCTGGGGCTTTTCAGCTCCTTAGAATAAGGATTCAAACAGAACAAAGTAGGGCTGAAAATGAATTCAAAAGGAAAAGGAATTCAATGAGCCCATCTCTCATATCCAGACCAGGATTAAACTAATCTGTATTCCTGACCAATTGTCATCTAGCTTTTACTTAAACATACCAAGAAGGAGATTCCCTAGTCTTTCCATCCTCTTCCAGTGCTTAATTGGAAGAAGTTAAGTAGCTTCACTAAGTTTCCAACAATTTACCTGCTGCAGTGTGAATGTGAGCAGAGGACCTCCACCTCCACCTTCACTTTTATATCTTTTCTCAAGTACACATGTATAATTTCTTTACTCTTTCCCTTATGGTCATGTTTTTTTTTCTCTTTAATTATTCTGGATTCTCATCACTACCTCTTTCTTGAACTGCAGTGCCTAAAACCAGAGATTCTTCCAAATCGAATATCTGTCCCACATCTAAGCAGCCCATCTATTTATAACACACCAGTATCTCTTAGCTTATGGCACACAGGGAAATGGTATGACTTCTGTCATCAGCCTAATCTGGACAGGAACTGAGCTGAACTAGTATAGCCCTGCATTTAGGAGAATAGGAGGATCCAGAAGGAGGCGAAGACCTGGTGCTTGCAAAGCCCTACAAGACACTTCTAGCACTCTGGCCACAAAAGCAAACTACAGCGGGGTAATTACCTTACATGAAACATTCATTTTGCCACATTGCAAAATCTCTTTGGTGTTTTGTTGTTGTTGTTGTGCAACCGAATCATGTTGTTGACTCATAGTGCTGCATTTTTAACCAGTTGTACACTATTTTCAGCTGGGTCATTTGTTTGCGTGGAAGAACATCCAAAAGCATTCCAAAAGCTAAGGTGTATATGTAAAAGCCTTTTTACATGTAGCTACTAGAGCAGTTACTATATTTAAGAGATAAATCTTTGTTTAGTTCTTTTAATTGAGGCTCCCTATACAGAATCAGCACTTCCATGTCTCTCATGGTAATACATCACAGAACCTAGATCCCTAATAACCAGAAATACGCCCATAGGCAGATTCTAAGTACATGCCATTCTTTTTCTTTAATGAAAATGTAAAGCAAGCTGCCACAACTCACAGAGTACACATCTATGTAAGATAAAGGAGGGAAAGAGAGGCAGGTACAACACTAATGTAAATGTGACCATTTATCATCTTCTGATTTTCACCTTTTTATAACCCTGCAATGAGCTGCTGAGGAAGGTGCTCATCATGCAACAGGCACCAGCATCAGCATGTGCTCTTTACATTATCACTCGCCTGTGTTAAGGTTGTGCACCTCTGGAAAGAGAGCAGTGATATATATGTGTCCAGACTTGTGATTGCTATCCAGATAGGCCGCAATTCCAGGGCCCATGCACACAGGGGCTGCAAGTTCAAGCATATCCCTGCAGGAGGGAAAAAATATTTCCTACCTAGCCTTAGAATGGTAAATTAGTAGTCATCATGGGTGATGTGCATTGCTTCTGTGTGCTTATAGTTGTAGGAGAAGAGCTAGCAGTGTGCATTGACCTGAATTTGGTAGAAGTGAGATCCCCTTTGGCCAAGCCATGAATGGCTCTTTGTCATCTTCTAAATGATTAGCAGGATCACAGCAGAATCCCTGTCAATCCAAACGCCTCTCTACATACTGGAAAGATTGCCCTTCCTCTCTCTGCCAATGTAGCTTAATTTCTTCAGATATCACAGGTATCACTGAAAGGTGTCTCGCTTACTTCCATGGGAAGAAGGTCAGATTGAAGGACAGGCATCTCACCCTAGTCATAATAGATGTCATAGATATAATCCATATCGTGGATTCTGCTCCCAGCCTACCCTGAACACAGCCCTGGGGAAAGTCACCTCACTGCTCTCTCCTCAATTTTCCACTTGCAGAGGTAGGAGGAGGGAGTGTAGGACTGTGAAGCTAAGCTTACCCAGGCATGGTGAGACTCACAGATGGAAATCACTGTAAGACTGCAAAGCACTCTGATATTAGTATCACTCCATACCACTTAGGATAGGGCACTGAGTACAATAAATATATATTGCAAAATAGGTTTTATATCCTTAAAAAGTCATTTCACTCCATTTTCCTAAGTGCTGCTCAAAGCAAATATAGTTTTATTGCTGGCAGTTTAGAGGAACTGAGAATGTTATTGCAGAGCTGGTGTGAGGCAGCTGTAGCTGGCTCTTTTCATTACCCGCATATGGAGAAATTTTGTTTCTAGACAATTTTTGTTTTAAAGTCCCTCTCTGTTTCCCTGAACCCCAACTCTCAGCTTTGAGAAATGCAGACTCCCAAAGCTGGTGGTATGTAAGGACTAGGAGATGTATCCATTGTTCAGGCTCACAAGAGCCTTGGCAGCTTCTCCTGACTTGAACTTATAACTCCCTGGGTGAAGGTACAGAAATTGTTTCTTGGTTAGTTCCCTTCATGTAAAATATGACATGACTACTGCATTCCCAGAGAACTACACTGAATTATTTGTCTTGGGCTCTACCTGGAATCCATTGTCCAGATGTTCCTCCCTTTACAAAATCTTGCAAGGTGAAAAAAGCTTAATTCAGCCTTGGCTATAGCTGTGAGTAGATACAGCTTCTTTAGATAATTATCCTTGGGACTCCTGCAATACTTCTGAGAGCATGCAAATGTCTTTTCTTAATAACTACATGACATCATAAAGAACGATATGTATTAGTACCAATTTGCTCTACATCCAAGATGTCAGACTTAGCTTTTCAAGGACTCTTTATTTAAGCTCCATAATCTCTCCAGCAGGCCAGCTGGTACCGTTATCCTCTGAAGATGAGAGACCCAGGGAGCAGAAAGATGAAGTAACTGGCCTATAGCCACACAATATATATTAGTTGTAGAGCTGGAAATAGAGTCCAAGAAGGCCAGCTCCCAATCTTAAGCATTAAGCACTGTTAATGTTATCATCTGTACCATATCAGAAAGAGCAGGAAGGACCAAGAGGCAGTTACATAACATAAGGAATCAATTCCATTGGAGGGATATGGGAAAGTCAGTAGCAGAGGAGCAAAGTCCTATCCAGCGTAGCCTTTGTGCTGCTTGCTGCCCTAGCTTTTGTAGGCAGCAATGTATGTCTCCCATTCCTGTACCTGCCTTTGACTAAAACTCCCTGATCTTCTCTCTCTTTTGTAGTTTTTCTGTCATTCTTTCTCTTTAACAGTCTCAACAGATGATTGTTTTTTCACATCTTTAGGAAGAAAAACCTGTTTGTTACCAGTTTACCTCTTGTAGCTCACAGCTTTGGGAAAAAGCTCTAAAATACCTGAGGCTCCAGCTGCTTAGAACAACATAGCTTGTCTGGAATCCTGACAGTCTCCAGAAACCCAAGCTCATAGCTGGTACAAATGTAAATCTCAGCAAGAGTCCTCATTGAATTTTGTACAATATTATAAAATTGTACAATATCTTTCACCTTTAGTCAGCTAGTTTGCACAGAGAATTTACTTCAGAACTTCATTTTTCTTTAAATTTCTAGTCCAAGCAAATCTAGATAATGTCATCTGTTTTTCCACCCTATAGAAATCTCAGGAGGATTTCAGAAGCCACATATCAATGTGTATTTACCAGCTTCTGGAAGTTCATGGGGAGCCAATTGGTAAAGGGAGAAATCTGCTCACTTTGGCATAAGAAGAATGACACATTTTACAGGCTTTTCAAGATAAGTTTCCTAGATCCATGTTCAAGAGCAGAAGCAAGACTTCCCTTAAGAAGTGGGAATGTGAATACTCAAGAAATGGTCAGTAAAAAATGAAAAATACTTATAAACCATCCATGACTGGATCTCTACAGTCTTGAGTAAACAACAAACTACCTTAGAATCAGAAGAGTTTTCTAACCTAGACACTAATGCCAAAGTTAATAAGCAGAATAGGTAGACACATAGGACACCTGGAAACCAGCTCCACTCTGCAAGGTTCAAAGTAAGTCTGTATTCCATGGTTTGTATGAGAAATACTGTGCTGGATCTAGCAATACCTTTAATCAATAAAAAATCTGATAAACCATTACAACAAACTTTGCAAATACAAGAAAGAATCGTTTTTATCAGGCAGAAAGAATAGTCTCATCTCTTATTGCAATGATACACTTACAGTAAGCTGTGTCGTAGCAGACACATCAGACAAAAGTGTCTAGAACTGATAAGGGACATCTTTACAGTAAAAGAAAGATGACCAATAGCATACAGAAGGGCAAAAGTGTATGACAAAAATCCTTATATATATTTATTTGCCTTATTAATCCTATAGCAATGAGTTTTGTAGGTTAACTTCAAGTATTAGTCCTGTAGAACATGTTTTCACAGCTCATTGCTTCTGGAAGGAGAATATCCTGGCAAAGCAACATGGTGGGCTGTCAATTGAGGAGTTAACAGATGGTGATGCCTCAGATGACTTCAGTTTGTTTAAAGCAATGAGCTCCAGGACTGAGCAGTTTTGATGGTGGTGTTATTAATGGAGACACTGCAAATTATGCCATTTATCTAAGGTTTTTATTTCCCAGCAGGGTGGGTATGCAGAGATATAGATATGGATATGGTTATGAACTGCCCATACACTGCTGTCAGGTTCAGGTGGTCAGAGATGCCTACTATCTGCTGAGTTGAACAGAATCTCCAATAATAGGAAAGTGAAGTTTGGCCACCTGGTATTCATCAGTTCTCTTTCCATTTCATGTGTCCATTAGAAACCTATACGCATGATCCCTGCATTTTGATTGTTAGAAAAATTAGCTGTTAACCATCAGGAAATGACCTGTTTCCACAGCACAGTCACTCAGACCCATTACGGCCCTTATCCTAAGTCCTCCTCTTATTGAACACGGTTTACAAGAGGTTCACCATAATCCCTTTAAAATTAGTTTTCTTTTTTTTTTAAGCCATTCAGATTGTTACTTAAATAAAATCTTTTTGACCAGTTGAAAAGAGAAACTGACACCAGAGCTGGCAATGTGATATCATCTATAGCCACAGTAGAGTTGCCTGGAATTTTTGGTGGCAAAATCGGTTTTTGATGAAAATATAAAGGATTTTTTCTATGTGGGATGGAATTACTGGTGGTAGTTGGGAAGAGGCAGAGAGATATTCACGTGAGAGCAGCCTCATGAAACCTTCATTTTCTGTCCCCTCTAGGGTAGAAGTTTAATGTAGCATCTCTTCATACATGTTAGACTAGCTACTAACCTGATTTCCACTCTGTAGTTGATATCTGCTAGCAAAGATGTTACTACTGAAGAAATATTTGTTGGAAAACAGTGAAAGAGTCAGAGCCATTACAGCCTAGGTTTCAAGCCATCTGTCTTAGTGACATTTTGACTACCAATCTTAGTGAAAAAGTGCAATTGTTTTTCTCTGTTCCAGAACAAAGCAAAAGGGCAAAAAGGTATGCAAAAGTTTTAGAAAAAAACATCCATGTGGATTGGTTTCTGTTCTGCCTGGATTGGTTTCAGGAAATATTTTGAGTTTGGTGATTTAAAATTATATGTCTCCTTGCTAGTTCTCATTAACTGCACCTTACAGTGATTCTGCCAGGTATTCAATCCCCAAGTAAAATCTTATACGTACCGATGACCCTGGGGAAAACGGAGTATAGTCTGTGTGGTCTTATTGTGGAATATAGTTCTCAAATATAAGTGCTTGTCTTCAGACTTAAAAAAATAGACATTGGTCTTGAACTCTTTCTCAAATACTGTAGAAAAGCTGAATTAATGATTTCAGAAGCTTCAGACTGACTTCTGCCTCAAAGTCAGAATTACATTTGAGTATGAGCAATTAATAGGAGGAAAGACACGGTCCCTCTAGGGGTATCAGAAAGATAGGCCTAAGGTCCAAGTCATGTATGCACAGAGCTCCAGTCCACAGATTTGTTCATAATCCAAAAGGGTATGATGCCCATGAGACTCTAGAACACAGGCCCCATTTTCATTTTGAAGTGAAAACAGAAAAATCTCAACCTGGAAAGTGTCTATTTAGAACAGAAATGGGATCTGTCACCCTCTTCTAGATAGCTGTTGCCCTTCTGAAACTCATTTGCTCTGAATTACATCAGAAGACGTTGTCTCAGATGTAGGCCAGCAGAAGCAAGGGTGGAAAAAACAGCAGAATTTCCAATTGTAATTAGAGGATGCTGAAGGCAACACTTCAACAGTCAAATGTATTAGGCCCTTGAAAGTCTCTCAGGAGAAACAGTTGAAACAATATTGCTTCAGTCATAGTCACAAAGCGCTAAGAAATGCACACTAGGCAGAAATTTCGCCTTAGCTAGTTTTGGTTATAAAAAGGCAGGACTCTGGTTTTCACACCAGTGAAAGCTGGCAGCTTGTGGCAGACGGAATTTCATGCATTTCCTGCAGAATGCCAAACCGACATTTAGTCTCAGGTACCTCCAGAGGCGTTAAGGGCTCATCCCTGGTATTCGGGAAGAATTTGGGATTGTAGAGTCATTAGGCTCTGCTACCCTGACCCTCTGCATCCACAGGTTATTAGAGCATGCTCTTCCCAAACTACTGTACATAGTTAGTGCCTCCCATCCTGAACGGTACACGTTTCTCCCAAGTAAATTTAATCAGGAGTTTGCTCTCATCTCTAACTCACTTCACATGAACTTAATTTCTGTCTCTGATAGTTCTTTTTTAAAAAGGATTTTTTTTAATGCGATGGAGTTTGAGGACAAGGCAGTAAGAGGGCAAATTCAATTAACCTTCCTTTCAATGTTTCTATATTTCTTGGCTATATGAACAAGGCCATTTCAGGCATTAGAGAAGTTACTTGGATTTCGACTATACTTTGTCCATGAGATCATAGAGCCAGACTTTAGGAAAAAGGCAAATAGGAAAGATGGTCCCCCTAGAGTCCCCCATTCTTTCTTCGTAATGTCCCTGCAGCTCACTGACTGCAGCCCCTGCTTGGTAGCATTCACAGGGCTCACAAAAAAATGTGCATGAAGCTTTTAGATTCTGTAAAAACATGAACAGGGAGATATGGACTTAGGTTTTGCAGCTTAGAAATAGAACTGGAAAATATGCTCTTCTCCCATTGCCCTCAGGACAAGGTTGTCCTTCAGTTTTTTTATATGAGAAAGCATATCAACCTTCAGTCTTGCTTTTTAAGGGGAATGAAGAGTGAGTGAGAATGAAAGCTTCAAAAGAAATAGATGGTGCTTAATTCTTTATTTAATTTGGAAAGTCTATTAGTTTAAAAAGTTAAAGTCAATTCCTATAAACTAATTTTCAGTCAAAGCTATCCTATTCTTATTTGAATCCAAGTTACAGTTGCAACTTGCAACTTGAAAAAATTTGTCCATTTTGTAGTCTTTCTCATTTTTTTCAAAGAAAACAAAAACAGAAGTCATTTAAATGTTTCTGGTAAATGTTCTTGTAGAAGAACATTAATTTTCATTCAGTTACCTATCTGACTGAAGGCGTACATTACTAATGAATACTTTCTACGATTACTGATTTAACTACCTCTTCCTTGGCAGAGATAAGCTTCTTTGGATGTGGTCCAGGAGATAGGTTTCAGAGAATGACCTACTTATTCCCACACACTTAATTAATCCAAAATAGTTTTCTAATGTTCTTCTTTTATCAACATATCTGAAAACTTTTCCAACAGAGAGTCAAAAATGAAATGTCACAAAAGACAAACAGATAAATCATATTAATATGATCTGTCTCTATATCTTGGTGGTCATTTCCACCTTCCTGTTGCCAGTTGACATCGAGCACAGGTCTTTGGGAGAAGACTATGGACACTGTATTTCCTATTAGTGCCACGTGTCATAGGTCATAACGTCCTGTTGTGTGATGTGAAAATAGTTTTGTGTGACCTCCTTCTTCCTTCTTACAGATCCAGGACAGATCTGGTCTTTGGGATCTTCTTAACCCTCTCTCTACATTAATGGAGACCTCTGAGGCTTTTGTTCATTTTTAGCCTCCTTTCCTTGCCAAGTATTGCCTCTGATGAATCTTTCTCCTAGCCACTTGTTGACTCATTCTTAAGATATGCTGAGCCATAATGATCCTATTTATTGCCATTGTGAAACTTTTCTTGCTCGCCATCGTATTTCACCATTTTACTTGTCTGTTTCTTACTAACTTGTGTCTCTGTATGAATACTACAGCAATTATGTCTTTAGTATTCATTTCCTATCACAGATGACCAGCACTTTTTAGCCTCAATGTGTAGCCAGGAGAGTTACCTGGGTGATAGCAAGTCTCCTGTTCTTTGACATAAGAACTTCTCTACAAATCTTGAGCTGTTGCTTATTGGTTGAGCAGTGTAAGCACAATCCTGTAACGTGCATTAATTCTCACCTTGGGCACTTCTGCAGGACTCTTGTCCCATGTGACTCAAAGCACTTTACAAATAAGAATGGAGTAATGTGATCCAAGAAAGATTTGTCTCCACAGATATTTGGAAAGACTGAGACATTCGGTAACAAAATAATTTTGCCAAGCAATCCTATGGCAAAGGAAAGGAAAGGAAAAAGGAAAAGAGGAGAGGAGAGGAGAGGAGAGGAGAGGAGAGGAGAGGAGAGGAGAGGAGAGGAGAGGAGAGGAGAGGAGAGGAAGAGTCACTCTTACCCTTATTATTATCCAGCCATATACTATGGTCTGACACTACTCAGAAACTAAAGACATTATCCTAGATGGTATGTCTGCTGGTCTCAAACTGTATTTTGCTTTCCTCTTGCCTCCTAAACACTACCAAAAGCAAAGATTGTCAATGGACATTTTGAGAAAGCAAGGGGGAAAATGGAGCAGGGTGGTATTATATTTTATCACCCCCTAAACAGTAATACTTTCCTTTGCGTGCTCTGTTTCTTATTCACACGCCTATAAAATTTGCCACATCCGGGCGAGAACATCCCTCCAGTAAACTAGGCGGTGTTTACGAACTGGAAAAGGCATTCTCTCCCTCCTTCACAATAGGGGTAAAATAGAAACGTTAACAAGTCGCGTGTGGTTTTCTGGTTCCAGGTTGGCTCATTGGAGCTGTCTTAGCACTGCATAGCAGACTTGGTAATTTAAGGGCATTTTATACCTTTGAAGATGGGCAAGCAGTAAATTGCTTGGAATGTGTTTGATTTCCTCCCCTCTGCAGTGTCCCACCGTGGAGCCTCTTGCTAGGGACATCTTGACGTTTGTGGTCTCATGGATTCCTTGCTCAAGCCAAACGCAGTTCTTGTAATGCTGGTTCTCAGCCCAGTTTGCTTTACATCATAAATGTAATTTTTTTTATAAAAATAAAATTGAAAAAACAAGGAATACAACCAACAAAGCGAACACAAAAGCTATTTAATAGAGTGCATAATGAAGCTGAGAGGATATATACTTGCATTGATTTTTCCTGACATTTCACCTATTAAATTTTAAATTTCTGAAGGAAGAACCTGAATATTTTTTTCAGTCAGTATAAGCCCTTTAATGAGTAACAAAACCACTGTTGTCTTGAGCAAGCTGAAGTTGCTTGACAGGCAAATATCAGAAAGGAATAAGGCCTACATGAAAACCACAAAGTGAAATTCCTTCCCCATTTCAGGAACCCCTGAACTATCTCAGACTTGTTGGGAGACATTTCAGAGCAGAGGCTAAGGGAAAATCAAGTCAAGAAAGCAATATCTTCCTAGCCAAACTAAGGCAAACAAGAAGCTGATATGTGGCCTGCTGAGCTGAGCTCAGGCCTCGTAACCAAGAACTGCAATTCCTTCCATAACTTTGTGCAGCTGCCCCCACCTCCAACAACTTGCTCTGGTCTACTGCAGAACAGAAATAGAGACATTGACCCACCTACCAAGGTTACTGGAAATATTAATTAATCTTGTAGATGCTTTTGAAGGCAAAATTCACTCCTAAAATTCATCTGGAAGTCTTCATGTAGTAGTTGAGAACAACTATAAAGCACACCTCGCAGCCAGTAACTGGGGAAGAAAGGGCTGCCCAGACTGTGGCAGAAAGACGCTTAATGAGGGACAAGATGAAAAAAATAGCAGCGCAGCAGGAAAGTGAAAAAAACAATGTGGGATTCGTTCCTTCAGGCACAGACCATTTTTTTAATGTAAACGCAGTCTCACCAGTCAGCATTTTCTGTGGCAAAGCTTCTCTCACACAAAAAAGTGAGAGGAGCCCCACACGAATATGCATGTTCCCAAGTCCCAGGGCCCTGCTGGCACCTCGAGGTGCTGGGGAGGTGCGGGACAGGAGCCCGGGGTGCTGCGGGAACGCGGGGCAGGTCTCAGCTGGAGCTGCTGCCGACCAGGGGAGGTGGGAGCTTCTGCAAACACATCTTGGCATCTCCTGCCTCCAACATGTCTCCAAGGGCCAAGGCTGCCTGCACAGCAAGTCCCTCTCCTAAATGCTCACCCACTGGTCAACCATATGAGGACAAGTTTTCTTTAAAGCGTGCTTAGTGCTAAAAAGTAAGGGTAAGTTTTTGAAAGGCCTTTGATTTCCTTGCAGACACCAGACTCCACACGTTTTGAAGGCAGCCCAGCATGCTGGGTGCTGTATCACAGCTGGTGCCACACTACAGCTTTTGATTTGAAACCACCGAGTCTTTCCTGTTTTTCTCTTTGTGTAGTTACCCAGGGGCACCTGCACTTTCTAAAAATTGATTTTTTTGACCTATCAACAGGTCAGAATAGAGAGGGTGAAGCCTTCAACATCAGTAATATTGTTTCAGGGAAAGATAGTTTCTTAAAATTTTCTGTCAAATTAAATGCTAAAGAAAGCCCAGAATCTTCTATCAAAATGCTTTTGAAGACAGGAATGAAATTCCCACTGGTGTCAGTGGTGGATGTGTTAACTTGTCCCTTGAGCTGTATTTGTAATCTTGCAGAAACACAGTTTTGAGGCAAATGAGTCTATCGCTCATGACTTCTTGGGAGTATTACTTTTATGTATTATACAGCAGAGTGCAGTGAAAACTTCTTGTGAAAATGTTTGATTTTGAAGGTCTGGAAGTACCACACAGAGCCTGTTTGGAAGAGCTTTCTTCTCACAGGTATGAATTTTCCTTCAAATCACACAGAGAAAACCAATGGTGTAAAATTAACAAAAATGCCACTTTAAGTAAATCTAAATTCTTATTTGTATTGTGATGACTTATGCAACTGTAAGAAAACATCTGGGTGCTTCAAAAAACATCCACTGTAGTAATATTTCTCTTCTGGTTGCAGTATACAAGCTACTCATTCGAATTCTTACAACTTGAAAACCTCAGAGCACTGCAAATTAAGCAAACCTTATGGAAAAATAAAGAAAAAAACGATGTCCCCAGCTCTGGAAAGCTCATTCTGTCACCAGACAATAGCAGCAGTCCTCAAGAAAATATTTTTGTGCTTCTGGAAACCTACTGGGCACATTTCTCCATTGCCCAGCAGTGCACAGCGCGCACAGGCTGTGCTGTAGCTCGTTTAATGAACTCAGAAAAACAGCATGAGCGAGGGAGGCAGAGAGGAGACACCTTCCATCCTTCCTGAGCTGCTACCTCCACCATTTAGAGTCCAGAGTGAGTTCATGCTGCAATTTATTCAGTTGCTGTCCCCTTGAAGATGCTAGAAGTCATCCCAAATACCTCTGGAGTCCAAGGCAGAGCAATGGAGGCAACAAGGTGCAAATGCTCCCTCAGCTTCTCTCTCCGTGCCCGTGCTGCAGCTCATTGGAGGTGTGTGGGTTGCCGGGGAGCCCCCACATGTGTCCCACCACCAAGACCCCGTTCTGCAGGTTGACGGGGTCTCGCCAGCCCTGTCTGTGCAGCCTGGGAGCCAGAGCCCTCAGCTATGTGACCAGGCCACAGCTTTGTTTGTTTTCGCATAACTTCTTGAACTTATTACGAGAGCAGGGAAAGGAGTCATTGTTTTGCTTTGGCTGTGAGGTCCGGGATGCTTCTAGGCCTCCGTCCCAGTGATCCCAGCAGTGAGGACAGATCGAGGGAAGATTAAGTCAGTGCCTTAGGAGATTTACATTTGGGGCCTGGAAGAGAAGACTGCCTGTCCTCTCTGGAGAATAAAGAAAAGTATTAGTAAAGCTAAGAGTATGCAGGGCAGAATGTGTGTGTGTGTGTGTATATATATATATATATATATATATATATTATATATATATATTTGCACACAGATATTTATACGCAGAAATTTTTACATTTCCCTGTAGTTATGGCTGCATCCATCTATTTTCATTTTCCCTTTTTTTAAGGTTCAAGTAGACAGAGGCAGTTGAATAATTTTCCTCCCACGCACACCCCTCTAGCTATAGTGAGGGAATAGCACCATTATAATCAAAGATTGAGGTTCACTGTTTAACAGCCAGGTTTTCTCAGTGCTTCAGAAACCATGTGCTTACTCAGTCTTTCTGGAAAATTTCTTGCCTAGGGGGATCTCGGGGGAGGCTGCAGCCTTCTGTGTGTCTGAATAAGCAGATTCACCCCAAGACGACACAGTGATGCTTTTACAGGGGTTTCTGCACCTCTGTAGCTCAGAGTTCCTCTTTGGTTCTGCCAAACTACATTGCTCACTTACAACTCACATGCTGTATGATCCTCTTCACACACCTTTTGTTTTTTGCTTTAAAAGCTATGCCTCTGGTTCCAAAGCAAAAACACTAAAATCTGCTAAAATGTACATGCTGTCTCAGGTTTTATTTGATTAGTATCCACAGGAAAATCATTAAGCAGAGAGAAGTTGCTTTGGAGAGCCTTATGCTCTTTATTCGTTCCTGGACAATGGGACTGAATGTCATACTAAAGAAAACAAATTGTCTATCTGCAAGAACTAAGATAAGTAACATGAAGCAAATGTTCACAGGAGGCAAGTCAGCCACAAAGTATTATAGTTTGGAGAAACAGAAAGGGCCAGATATTAGGCCAAACTTATCATGTGACCTTCCTTAAAGTGACTGTAATAAACTTCAAATGATATTTTAGGGCATACAGAAAAAAAAAAAAAAAAGAATGGAATGCAGACTGGAATAAACATCACAAATATGTTTAACCTGAAGCACAGAAATCTGGCAACCTCTTCTCATTTTCACTAAAAAGAAAGTCTCCAAATAAACATGGTGATGGTGCTATCGCATAGCTCCCCTTTTGTCCCGAGCCACAAGAAGGCCCTGGGCTTTCTTTTTCACCACAGCGGCTTTGCCTTCCTCTTTGTTCTACCACTTACTTAGACTTACATGTAAGTGAATTTAGCAACACAGAGCACATGCACTACAATCCATTTCTCACTTCTCCATTTCTCTACTGGAACCAAGGCTAAGGTAATACTAAGGGAAGAGGCCTTGTTTTCCCAATACTAAGGGAAGAGGCCTTGTTTTCTGTTTTTAGGTGGGTCTAAGTCAAATTAGTTAACTGAATTAATATGAGTGAACTAGTGGGTTAAAATTAAATTGGTAAGATGGTGAAGTTCGCTCTGAATGGACTTCTCTATTGCTGGACTTGAGTTGCCCCTTTATCCATGACACATGATGCAGTGACAGTGCTGCTCCCTTCACTGTTTCAGGACCACAGGAACAGAGTGCACTTCCCTCCTCGCATATTTAGGGGTGCAAGAGCAGGGAGGAGAGCCTGCCTGCACACCGACCTCAGGTGGGAGTCCTGCCCTTCAGCTGTGAAGCAAGGCTCAGCTCTGGCCATCTTCTCTGAAAAAACTCCTTGTGCGTTCACTAACATTGGTATTTTTCTTTTTTTCTGTGTCATAAGCTTCTGTGTTTAGAGATTAAATTGCCCTGTCTAGCTTTCACACATTTTCCATCTCAGCAATATCTTTGAGGTGTACAAAAGCCTTGGTCTATTGTTAGTTATGTATTAAGTGCATCCGGAAGTTTATACTTTAAACAGGTACTGCTTTAAAAGCACAATGTTAGAGGTTGTGCCAAGATAGTTATTATTTTCATTATTTGCTATTATCAGCTTCCTTTCAATGGCATATACATACGCGGTAGCATTTCCAAATGCCTTTTGGGGAGCTGGATTCTCTTCATGACTGCTTAGTAGATGAAGGCTGCTGGGATGGGTAAGGTGAAGGATAGTTCAGGATTGCTACAGTTTTCCTTCAAGCAGTTGGGCTGAGTGCGTAGACACTAGAAACATAAAGTGAAGGAGATATCCTAAAATAGTACCAGACGGCAAAATTCATTTGGAAACAATAGATGTCTTCTCAAGAATGCCTTTGCCCTGACACAGAACTGAACCTTTAACCATTAAATTGGGTGAGTTGGTCCAGGGGTAAAGGTGAAGGTAAGCTACTTGAGACTTGCATGGTATGGAAGATTATCTAATTAGGGCTTTTCAGAAGTGACGTCAAAGGGAGTTCCTGATTCCACAGCTGGCTTGTGACTGGCAAGATTTTTGTGAAGGTCTGAAAGGTCAGCTATTCCCTGAAAGCTGGTCTGTTCTCTTCCTATGCCCCCCACTTCAGGACCCCTAAGATGCCAGTAGCAACTAAAACAAACCTCAAAAATAGTTTATTTGTCTTTTTTCTTTCCTAGTGCACTGCTAGGAAGAAACATTTCCAGACTATGGCAGTTGTCAGCTGTATAAGAGGAAGTTCAAACATAATCAAAAACACTGGTGCATCCTGAACTCCCCAAGCCACGGCTGTTGTGTGAAGAGGGATACTCCTTGTCTCGCAAGCCCACAGCAGAGCATTCTCCTGGCTGGTGTCATGGTACAGGCCTGGTTCCCTTTGTGGTGGCCAGGAGATGCCCACTGCTAGTGGAGATGTGCTGCAGGAAGCATTAGCTAGGCCATGGTTAGCAGGGCTGCATATGGAGAGGTAAATGGTAAATGGCACAGAATGGTTCTGGCCTATCTCTCTCCCATCCTAAAGAGCTTTCTTTGCATGGATGAGTTACTCTAGGCTGCATAACCACATTTGTGTTCCTGTGTGCTGTGTTACCTGGAGAGTAATTGTACAAAGTTTATTCCTCACAATCAGCAAAGTGCTGATATACACTTAACACCACCAAGTCCTAGAGAAGAACAAACTGGTCTACATTTCCATTTCATACCCACCCCTTACTTTCCTCCTTCATCCAAAATGTCACCCACCCACTTTGCAACCTCAAAGCAATCAAGATGAAGCAAGGGTGCACAGGGCAATCTGAGTCAACTCCTTTTACATCAGTTTCAGTTTCTGCTGGGCACTCTTCTGACAAATTTCAAAAGACTGCTTTGTTAATGAAAGCCATACAAGCTCTGGAAATTAAGTTAACTATTTTTATGAAAAAAAGCAAAGGGAAGGGAAGGGGAAGTAAGAAAGAAAGGAAGGGAAAAGAAAGGAAGGGAAAGGAAGGGAAATCACTTTTCATCTGAATTGTATATATTTGACCATATTTTTTATCAAGCTATGTTTTGCCTTATAATCAAAAATGCAGTAGTTATTGAAAAGTAAAACAGCTATGAAGATTTTCCCCTTGATCTTTTTCTCTTAGGAAACCAGAGTAAAATAATTCAGACAGCTATTTGATGGATTGACTCTTGCTTTTTTTCATTATCTTTCTCCATATAGTTTTGCCATGTGCTGTCTCTTAAGCAAGCTGATAATTTTTGTACTGCAGCTCTCAGTGCAGTTTGCAGTGGGCAAGAGACAGGGAGAAAGTAGTTCACATCAAGACTTATCAGGTGACATCACAGAGCCACAGGATAGTTGAGGTTGGAAGGGACCTCTAGAGTTATCTAGTCCAAGCCCCCTGCTCAAGCAGGGACACATGGCACAGGGTGGCATCCAGTCAGTTTTGGAAGGTCTCCAAAGAAGGAGACTCCACAGCCTCTCTGGGCAGCCTGTTCCAGTGCTCTGTCACACTCACATAAAGAAGTTCTTTAGCATATGCATATGCAGATGGAACTTCCTGTGTTTCAATTTATACTCATTACCCCTTGTCCTGTCACTGGACAGCACCAAGAAGAGTTTCTCCCATCCTCCTTAGGATCTCCCATCAGGTATTCATAAATCATGAATCTTGGTATTTGAGATTATGGATCCTGGTGGATTGTTGCCACTTGAGCTGCCTATTCCAATGATGCATCTACCCTCTGAGTTCCCTATATCAAACTGTGATTCCTTATCCTGTTTTTCAAGACAACAGGAATTGGCTTGGATTTAGATGAGTTATGTGTTCAAATATGCTTTGTGTTGTTTATTTAGCCTTAGCCTGTAAATGAGGATTTTCAGGTTCTCATCCTATTCCATTGCTTAGTCTCATCTAAATAATGTCACTGACTCTTGTGTTGGCTTTCCACTGTAATTAATTATTCATTCCATGGATCAGCATGTTAAAAAATCTTCTTTCTGATGATGATAGGGCTTCTTAATCAGCACAAATACAGAGTCTTCTTAAATGTTACCCACATAAACCATGAGTTCTTCGTGTCTTCTTCCCATGTGTCTACACAGCTTAGCTCAAATCCTAAGGACTTCCAAATCTTCATTATCCCCCTTTTTTAAATTCTTGAATAACTAATGCAAATTGAAATAAAAGGCTTTTGAGAGATCAAACTCAAAGACAGCATGTGCTACACACATCATCTCTCAAGGATCACATTTTGAGCACTCATCACATTTTTCATCCTTCAAGTGCATGTCTTTCAAGCCTTCCTTGGAAATAACTTCCAACTTTGATGGTATGTGGCATCATCTGAAATCCTTCGCCCCAAAGGAGGTTTGGATCCAAAATCTGAAGTCTGTAGACCTCTGCTCAGCAAACTCACTGGTGGAGATGGATTTGCTTTGGATAAAGGTCTATAGTCTAAAGGTCTAATGGTTTAGATCTTTCCGAGTTCCCTGCTGGTTCAGATAACCATTGACATAAGAACTGGAACAGCCTCATTGCATGCTTGCTTTCTAACCAACTTGGAGACAACAGATGACTGTTAACTACGTGATGACTAGAGACAGGACTTTGCTTGTGCTTCTCATAATTTCTAGTGTACACAGCCTCTCAGGCTGTCTTGTGATAAGCATCATATCATAGTCTGATTCTGAAATCCTCCAAAGATTTCAAATGATAACATGGCAACTTCTAGTGGTGTAGAACTGATACTCCTGAGATGGAACCATAAAGTTAGGAAGGCTAAAACTTGGAATTGTCCCCTAATTGTATGGAAATCATTATATACATTTTCTTATAGTCAGTGTCACCCTCTCCAATGCCAAGAGAAACAAGGAAACCAAAGTCATAAAAAGGATTTGAAGGTAAACAAAATTCCCCAGAAGCAAGTTCAGACTCTGGATCTAACCCAGCACCCAAGCAGTAGAGACTTGGGGTAGATGTGTTTTCAAGAGATTTTTAAGAATAAACAAATGAAAGAATACATGTCACCTTGAGGATGGAAACTTTAAAACAGACATTTTCTCTCTGTCTGTTTCTCCCTCCGTCTGTCTTCACCAATATCCTGAGGCAGCTGGAAGAACCACCAGAGTGATCTCAGTGGTAAACAACGTCCAACATGTTTTTCCCCGCTTTTGATAATGAGCTGGTTTCATCAAAGCTTGGCCCATTTGGGGAGACTCATGGGGAGTTCAGACCCACAAGGCTTCCTCCTTCGCAATGTGCTTTCAAAAGTTTCCAGGGCAATGACATCATGAGAAAAGTGCCTGTCTCATGTTGCCCAGACAAGTTCTGGGAGAGGTGTGCCTCTTCCCATTGCTC
The DNA here is from genome assembly GCA_032353885.1 of Nothura maculosa. Taxonomy (NCBI): domain Eukaryota; kingdom Metazoa; phylum Chordata; class Aves; order Tinamiformes; family Tinamidae; genus Nothura; species Nothura maculosa. The sequence continues at coordinate 7,196,764 of JAUBOD010000560.1, forward strand.
TGCTTCCCTTCAGGTAGGTGAATTCGACACAGTGGGCTTGGTTTTTGAGAAAACAACAACAGTAGCTGCTCAGCTGTCCACAGACACTATTAAGAGACAACCTTAGAGAAGTGGCCTGATTTCCAAACACCTGAATCAGCCCACAGCAGCCCCAGAATTTCCATATGATGAACATATTTTTACGAGCTTGATGATGTGAGTAAGAGGTCTTGGGTGCTGAACTTTTTTATTAACACAATCTGTGGTTACTTGGGTTATATCTGCACGAGTCTAGGACTAGTAAGGAGAAGGCATTGCCACTGCCTAGAGCAGCCATGAATTTCTTTCCATACTGTGCCCTCATGGGCTGCCTCCATTAGGGTCAGGTTTTACCTCCCTCCTCCTGGTTTAGGTTGCACTGCAGCTCATATATGACAAAGTGGAGTTAAGCTACTTACTTAGATACTGGTGGCTGTATGTCTGCAAAAGCCCAGAGCTTGTTTGGGATGCACAATCAGCTAGGGAAAGCCAGTAAGTGTGCCTGTGGGTGGCCTGCACCCAGCTCCACATTGCCACAGCTCATCAAGGCTGCAGTGTCAGCTGTCTGGACTGCAGCTGAGCAGCTCAAGGCTTCACAGTAGTATAGACAAAACTGCATGTTTCTGCCTCGTGGACCTAGAAACCAAGCTGAACTTGGCTATTCCAGTAGTGAAGGACTTGAATTGGGGGTGATATGCCTTGGAGGACAAGGCTGCCTGCTTCTGCTGCAAGGGAAAGGAAGTAGAAATGAGAGGAAGGGCAGGAATGAACCTCTCTCCTCTTTGCATTCACTAAGTGAAAGAAGCAGCATCTTTCCAAAGCTATGATACATGAAAGGAGGTAGCAGTCAGAGTATGTCACAGTAGGCAACTGCCAACTTTGCCGAGGCCCAAAGTCTGCCTATGCACAACTCTGATGCATTGCTAGCACTGGACGTTGGTAGCCTTGCAGACAGGAGAAAATAGAAAGTCCCAGAAGATGACACTCTTGACCTGAGATAAGCAGAGGTCACAGCAATGGAAATCAATGGAGTTTATTTATATATATTAAATGAGTGAGATCCTCCATCCTCATGTCTGCAGCTGCATTGTCCAGGCCAAGCTCCAGGCCATCTGTATCCCCAGATCCCTCACAACTATGCAGCAGTTTGCAGGACTAGAAACTGCTGATGATACCAAGGCTTCTTCCCAGCTGGCATCCTGCAGCTGAGCTAGTTCCCCTGCCAAGCAGTTGCCACAGTCTCTGGCCATGAAGACGACGTCCTAGAGAGTAAACTGAGTAATGAAATCCTGTGTTCTTTGCACAGAGCTGAGAAACACAGGATGCAGCATTCACGTCATGTTCATATCCTCCTCACTCCAGTGTCCTGATCAAGTCAATTCATTTTCTTTTATTCCTTGCTGTAACTCTTTGTAAAGCCTTGCTGTAAGTACCCAGCAGTACCAGATTGAGGAGGGATTGAGAGCTCAGAAACCTTTGCTTTTGAGATAATAAACTGCTGCCCCATGAAAAGGTTACATTTGCAGGTTTTGTACCAGATTTGCTCCTATTCCATCCTGTCTCTCTAGCTGAGTGGATCGAATTCCAATTTCTGAAAGCAGGAGGCTGGAGATCCACTACAGAGTCATCCATGGGAGCTCTACACCCGCAGGTCTGTACAGATGCACATTTGCAAAACTGGAAGCTGAAAAAATCATAGCCAGAGCAGTGTAAATCTTCATGTAAAAGCAGGTCAGATCTTATAATTTTCAGTTTTGAGTGACCTTCTTATCCTGCCTGTAAAACACATCTAATTTTTAGTAGCACAGGAACACATTTAAGATCACGCTATCTAGTGATGTCCAGAAGCAAGCGGGAATGCAGGGGCACTTGAGTGCTCTGTCCCTGATGAAACTCTTTTCAGCACCTTGCAAACACCAGTACAGGTGTTTCCCAAACCAGCTACTACATGAGTTCTACTCCATTCACTAGTAGCAAATGGAATTCAAATTGTTGTGACCTGTTTTGAATCCACTATTCTTTCAGCCTCTACAACATCCTGTGGTAGTGAGGTCCACAGCACAATTATGTATTACGTTGAAAATGTAATTATGTATTACATTGAAAATGTTTGTTTATTTTAAGCTTCTTGTCTCATACTCTCACTAGTTACATGCTAGTTCTTCTTCTGAGAGAAACAGGGAATAAATTACTTTCTTCTTTCTTCTCTATGTCTGCCATGGTTTTATAGATATTTATTATATTCCTGTTTACCTATCTCTTTTCTCGGCTGAAGATTCCTCACCTTTTTAGCTTCGCCTCTTCAACTTACCACTAAGTACAGTTCCCTAAGTCTTTTCTACTCTCTTAGATTCAAGATGTCATTGTTCAAACTTATGCAATATTCAAACAGGGAATCTCTGTGGATTTAGACAAC